>WBNM01028983.1:0-15752 GCA_013399055.1 Ramphastos sulfuratus | reverse complement strand
CTCTCTCTCCCCTTCTCTCTCTTCCTCTGTTTTGTTCAATTTTCTATCCTTAATAGCTTTGTGGTGATATATGGTCTCACTTGTACCTTAATTTCACAACATGGAAATCTATAAGAACAGATCTTGCTCCTCTGGACAGAGATACTGTTAATCTCTGTTCTCCAGACCTTGACAAAGCCCACTTGTACAGACCTCACTGCAGCGTTTGTTGGAAGAGAAGGCAGATTACTGCAAAGCCACAGGACTTTGTGCTTGCCTCCACCCCTGCGAACCTCCGCACCAACCCTGAAGCCTGGGAAGGACATTGTCTGCCTGAGAATGAATCAAGACCAGATCAGAGGACCATGCAAGTCCCAGCACCCTGATGGAGTCCTACAGCACTGTCTGGACTATAATGCAGCCCTAGAAATCTGGAGATACTAATTTGTGAGTAAATATTTTAGAAAGCCTCTTTGTAATTAAAGCACTTTGCTTTGGTTCTGTTTGCTCTGTTACTGTGCCTTCTGCTTTAGCAGAAAGGAGCCTCTCGAGTCCACCCAGAGGGCAAGTGGAATATTGCATGTCAAGAATCTCTTTCCAAGAGCTTACCGTTGTGCATTTTGCTAGTTTTGCTAAATCGTTTGAAATTGTTTGGTACTGCCTATGCCCTGTACACATTCTGTAATCTATCTGCACAACCAAGCATAAAGGACACTGTAAATAAGTTGAGATTTTTTATTAATAAATAATAATAAATATTTTATTTATATTCATAATTCATAACTCAATAATAGCCATAACAGTGTCCAATGCAACTATAAACTACCATTATTTGATTTGTAGGAAAACACTTGTCTTATGTGTACTATTAAGCAGTGATTGAAACAGCATCTCCAAGAATACTCCAGTCCACTGATCTTACCAGTATGCCATTGAAACACTTGACATTTGTATAAAGGGTTAACCCTCCTGGGTGGGGGGAGTGGTCTGAAGTTGACCTCAGGTCTGCTTGACCCCAAGTGCGTAGTGTTTNCTTACCACATGGCCACGGTGGACATCTCTTCCTGAATCTACTTCCATCCATTGTCATCCTTCTGGTTGTATATATACATTTTGTATCTTGTTTTCCCTTCCCTATACCTCTTTGTAACTGCCCTAACCTTAAATACCTTCTATTTATTGTTAAAGTTCTTTTCTTTTAACTTCCAAATCTAAGCAAGACTGATCTTTGGGTGTTATACCCCTTCTCTCTCTACATTTAATTCCTTTCTTTCCAAAAAAAGGGTGGGGGGAGGGGGGAAAGGGGAAGGCATCATGTTATTATTATTGTATTGTTTTTTGTTAGCTATATTTTGAGTCCCCTTGGAAGCTTAAACTCAAACAAATACACCATGAATGCATTGAAAGACTTGATTTTTTGTTTTGTCTTTGTTCCCATTCAGAACAAAATCAAGTGTTAAAAGCTGATGTGATGCTGAACCATTTCCTCTCATCCTCAAGACCTCTACAGTTACATTGTTTTGCAGCTCTAAGGGACTGCAACAGCAAGCTGATCTGTCTCTGACCCTGGCCTACAGACCATCTGCTAGCACTGGGAAGCCACACTACAGCCAGTCCTGTGATTTGACTTTCCTTAAAAGCTGTTATTTTCTAGAAGCTGCAATAGTAGTAGACTTCCTTTCTGTCCTTCTGGGGAACAAACATGCAAAAAAATCCTTCTTACCTTTGAAAGATGTACCAGGTCATGAAGATTTAGTACGCAAATATATAACTGTTTTATGGGACTTAAGAAACCGAGAAGTAGCTGAGAAGGTGGTTATAGTAAAAGAGATTTGTTAATATTATAATGACAGGTGCTTTGGAAAGTTAAATCTTAAATTCAAATTATTTATTCCTTTAAATATTAATTCTTCAATCATTTATATATGTATATGTATACATGCATTCTCCTCCTGGCATTACCTGGCCTTCACAGAAGTTAGTAACACCCAGCTGAAAACTCATGGGAATGATTACTAGTTAGCAAGCAGGCACCTGCTGCTAAACTTAAACCTTTATACCATGTGGAAACAAGGTGTAAATAAGAGGGGAGTTCAGTTGTAGAGCACTGACAGTAGTTGTGTTAACTAAACTCTCATCAGAGCTGAGAGTGGATGCTATTGTTCATTAAGAACTAAACAGACTATTTCACAGAAATTGGTAAAAATATATATATAGCTGCTACAGACACAACACTGGATTTTGGCATTTGGCTAAGAGGTGAGAGGCAATACTTACTCTTTCTGATTCTGCTAAACCTCTGAGCTTTGTCTAAAGCTCAGTGTCAAAATCATTTGTCATTAATCTAGACTGATTTTGTTTCTAAAACATGATATTTTTATGGCTTTAGTTTCCATTAATAACCTTTTTAGTCTGTCTATAATTCTATCTCCTATCCATTTCCTGTCTGTTATTGGCATACCAAGAGGATTTTTTTTCTGGTGGTCTTTGTTATGGAACTGATAGGAGCTGGCTGAAGTTAGAGGAATGTAAATTTTTAGACTAATGAATTTTGAACTTCCTTGGCTGGGAGGAAGAGTGAGGCGTTTGGTTACAAAAACAAGTTTTCAGATCAGTTGATGTGCCACTGGTACCCATGCTAGACTCCTGTGTGTTCATCAATAAAAGAAAATACAAATGTATGCAGAAAGCAGATAATCAATAGTGAATCAAGAGACACTTTTCATGTAAGGTTTCAAAGAAGCACCCACATCTTAAAACTCTGTGTGGGCTGCTTTTAATTCCACCTACTGCACTCATCTTTTGCCAGTAATTCAGGGAATATTGAAATAATGCAAATATGAAGGAAGGGAGAAGTGTAATGTCAATTTGTCTCCTGTACTTTTCTAGGGTATACTATAGTTGAAAACAGTGATACTGCATTAACGTATCAGCAGCAAATCCCCATGTGATTCTTTTTAAATGACAGATTAACACCCAGATGTTGCATGGAATAAATTATTTCTTAAATTGTTGAACTTCTTGTAAAATGAAAATATTTACAGCATCTTATATATCATTAAACTCTTGTAATGTTTTACATGTGAAGTAAACAGTAATAATACTGCTGGTCTAGCTTTTCCCATTCATTTACAGTATAAACATGTATTCTTCTAGCTTTTTTGTGTGCGTATGTACGTCTACTAGAAAAAATTGTATATTATGCTCCAAATTGATGCTTTTGAAGATTAGAGAGACCTCGTTTAACTGAAAGGAAATGAGATTTTAAACTTAATTTTAATCATAATTTAGAACCAGAGCTCTCAAAAGAATTTGGACACTACAGAACTTATATTTCACATACCTCCTCCCTAGTCAGTCAAACCATCTAGTGGAATACACAGAGCTTGACTTGTCATTAAAAGCATCTCAGAAAATAAAAAGGAATTAATATGTCATACAAAGACCATATAGTGGCCCAGCTTGTTTTAGGGGTCATCTAGCATAGATAGTTAGAAAAATACTGCAGTGGTCTCATCTATAAGGGACACATAGCATAATGATGTGAGTGGGGATGATGAAAGCAGGGATGACACAAACAGGGGCATCAAGCTGGGGCAAGGCAGCACAGCAGTTCTCAACCGTCCCAGCCTCTAGCCACTGACTTCTCAGCAACCGATTCTTAGCATGCAGTTTCCCCACAAATGGCTTTTTCTTAGCAGTGGCTCCTCACGGCAGGCAGTGGCACCCATCCCCCCGACCCCCCCCCAGCAAATCACCCACAACCAGTTCTTCTAGCCCTCAATATTGTGACACTTTTCCCACTGTTGCGAAAAATAGCCACCTGCTCTTATTCAACAGTGGAGCGCATGCCTGACACAATCTCTAGGGCTCTAAACAGTCTCTGTTACCTCTACCACCAGGAAGTTCCCAGGGTCCTTAAAGTCTCACCATGAAGCCTCCTGACTCCCAAAGTCTCTCAGTCAACCTCACAGAGCCAAGTCCAAGCTCCCCGTATCCTAAATGATTATCTCAATTGATTGTCCCAACAATCTTGAGCCATGCATTCAACGATTTCAGGTCTCTTTATACATTGGTAGCCTGTTTTCCTGGAAGCTCTGTCACTGAATGCCAAAAGGGAAATGCAGCTATCAGAAAGCGAAAGCACAAGAGTTTTGTAGGGATACCCATCTTGACTGTCTTCGTGCTATGGGATTAGTCTCCAAAGTGCAGAATCATTCCTCTGTTTGTGGCAAAAATAAATTATTTGTTCACTCTTTCTGTTGCAGAAGATTCGAATGTTATGCACCTCTTCTCTCTCTCTTTTTTTTTTTTAATTGATCTCAGTATCTTCCCTTCCATGGAACCCCTAGCAGAAGTGCTTGCAACAGAAATTGATTTGTTTGCTATCACAATTTTCTGACAGTCATCTTGCAGATTATTTGGAGTAAGAATACACATGCATCTTCAGGGAAGCATCTGGCTCTGCTTAAGTGAATTAAACAGAGTAGTGGGATAGTGCTTCTTTCTTTACAAGACTGAAATCATATCCCTTGCTGGTCTCCTTTATGTGGTTGCTTTGTATGTAGTCTGATGCTCAGCCTATTTATCGTGCACTCAGCTGAACTAAGCTGGAACTGTTGAAGCAACTGTGAAACAACTTGTGAAGCAATGTGGGTTGTGCTGTTCTGTATTTCCTTTCAGGGCAAACAGTGTGAGTCAAGGCAGGTGGAACTTCATATCCTGAATTGTGCATTCAAATGCCATCAGATAGCATATAGCCATTTCATATACACATAAGAGGTATTTTCTTCACCAACTTAGAAGGTTATAAAAGGCCTTGGATCTGACTATGTCTTTTTTACATGCAATAAGCAGAGATCATAGAGGGATGGGTGAAGACAGCATTGGGAAAAAAAAGAGTGACCTTGCTTGTCATTTAGAGAAATTTTAATGTATAAAATTCATGGAAACAAGTTGTTCCTACTGAATAAAACAAATGCAGTTCTTCATGTTTCTTCATTCTTAATCTTTTTAATGCAGAGGAAAAAGAAAGCAAATGTTAAACAGTTAAAATCAAATGTTTTCTGTGGTTGTAGTCTAGCTGTCTGTATTCTTTCTTTGTCTAGGTGTTTGGTTTTTTTTTTTTTTTAAATATTGTATGTTACAGCTAGAGATTTTTTGAGCAGAAAGCTGTCAGGGAAAGTAGATAGTGACATGACTGAAGTGTGAGGTACAGAAATATGGCTTCATGCTATCACCAGACACCAGACCATGTCTACATTGTCTGCAAAGATGGTCCATATCTTCTCCATGGCAGATGGAGAGATGGTATCCAAAGAAGAATTCTGACCCTTGCATTGACTGCTGTTACAGGATGATTAAAAACTCTGTCCTGTTTCTACCTCAGAAATTTATTGCAAAACTTATTAAAAGTCTACCCACTACTTTCCTATTTCTTTTCTGTTTCCCTCCTGCTGAAAAGAATATCTGTAATTCTAGAAATGCATATATTTCATGCTGCTCTAATAAAGCAATTGTTTCAAACTGAAACCATTTTGTAGGCTGCAGAAAACAGGGTAGCAAGGCAAGAAATAAAATCCTGAATATGTGAGTTCTGGAAAAAGAAGTCTTTCTTATGTACAGTTTTCATGTTTATTTTCATGCATTTGGTAACTGAAGTAAGCATGGCCTAATTTCCTACCATTGCGCTTCTGTACCTGTGTGTAGATCGTAATGAAAAAGTCTGAAGAAACTCTTCCAGCTATGCCTGAATTATCTTCTACAGTAACTGGAAAAAATCATGGAAACTTCTTCTCTTCAGACACCATCATGATGTGCTGACCAGGTGAATTCAACAGGCATAGATGGTTTCTGGCACATCTATGGAAATGGCCTGACAATGGTCAATACAATCCTCAGAGGATCCTGAGCACCTGAGCTCCAGGAGGTGCTTTCAAAGTATGTTGAAAACACAGATAATATAATGCATTTGATTCACCCTTATTAGCCAAACTGATTGAAAGCTCTGTTTCAAAGGAAATTAATGAAGGTAGGTGGCTTGTTGCATGTTTCAGACTTGGGACTGTTTTGAGCTATCCTGCTCAGGAGAGAATCTGCAGGTCTTTTTTCTCACTGTCAAGTAATACAAGTCAGACTCTGAACTGTAGCCAACACAGATATAAAGAAGGGCTAATTCACAACTCTCCTTGCATCATTCCTCACTCTCACCCCCCACCCCTTTTTTTTTGTTGTTGTTGTTGTTGTTATTGTTGTAGACTTTAATTCTTAACTGCTTAAAACCTAAGCTTGTACATCTCTTTGCCCAGCCACAGTACCTTACTAAGGTTTATACCCCTTGAATCTTGTTGGTAACTGGGTTTGGTGACATGCTGTCAGTTTCAACCTCAGAAGTGGGCAGTTGTCTAAAAAGGACCTGATGAGTGGCACAGAGTTGCCCTGTTCTGCTAGCGGTGCAGCACAACTCATGCTTTTCACAAACCAGTGGCACTACTTGTCAAAATGAGTGAGATCTTATGCTTGAAATGTGATAAGAACAGCATTTCTTAGTGCATAAGACCATTTGAGAAACAGAAGAACATAGTGATACAGTGGTGTGGGAGCAAGAAAGATCACCCAGTTTAGGCCATATCCATGCACAGATTGGGTCTTCCTACCTGTTCTCCTCAGTTACATGCACTGGGCCACGTGCTCCCAAATCAGTACTAGTAGACTTAGACACATTGTAAAGTGGAAAAGTACTGGAGTCTCTGAGTGAAGAGGTGAACATTTGAGGAATAGGCCATAAAATAGCAAGAATGGATAAGTTAATATTGGAGCATCAAAAGCTTTGTATCTGGAAGCACAGCCTGCATCTTCCCCTTTGCTGCTTCTGCTGCTTTTGCTGTGCCTGTTGCTGTCTTCTTCCGCTGCTGTTTTGGCTGCTGCTTTGCCGCTTTGCTGCTGCTTGTCCCCATCCCCTTGTAGAAATATAATTTCTTTTTTCTGACTTTCCAAATTCTGAGTTGTAGTGAATTTACTCTCTCTGGGGCAGGTTTATAATAAATTACTGGGGGTGAGATCCACTCTAACCCTTCACAGATGCTGAGGTGGCCACAGTTCACAGTGCTCAGCAGCTGTTGGAAAAAAAATGCAGAGTGCAAAGGGCTGAGAGTAACCCTGGGCAACGGAATAAGTGTGGTCGGCATGCACTGTCAAGAGACCTTTTGATTAAAGCATGTGTGCATGTGTGTGATGAGTGGTGTTTGCAAAAATTTGAGCTCTCATCATTACTGCAATGTTACCCAGTGTGCCAAAACCAATTGAAACCAAATGTTAAGTTTAGGAGCAATTCTTCAGATACATTTCTTGTTCTCCTACACGTATCAGGTTCATGTTCTGACTGGATGTTTCTAACTTCTCCCGCATGAATCTGGACTTCATCACTTTGGAGGGGCAGAGCTACACTTCATTTTGCACCAATCTGTGATACTTAGCATATTATATAGCTTTCTGTCTTCTTTTAAAAGTGCAATTCTGAGTGTGCAAAACTGCTATAATTGCAGTCTTACTTTTTATTGATACCTATGATTTTAAGATGTGCATGTGCAATGAAGCTTCACTTAAACATCTTCTAAGTTCTGATATCTGAAGCTGATCAATTGACCTGATTGAATGTTTTACTTTTATTATTATTTTATCTTTATTATTCCTGGTGCCTTATGATGTTTGAACTCTTATCTGGATTGGAGATGCTCTCCTGCACAGAGTCCTGCTTTGTTGTAACCATGAAACAAAAATACAGCTCCTCTTCAGGCTCACGATCTTTGGAAATGCAGATTTGGAAGGCAACAGGAGGTCAGAATAGGGATCACTTTGAAGGAGAACCTTTTACTTTAAAAGCTTATTGCTTGATTCATGCATAATTTAAAAAGACCAGATTCTCCTAAATATTTGAAGATACTAATTGATTTAAGTGAATCTGTACACAAGAAAAGTCAGCATAAAGCATTTTATGCCTCACTTCTCCATCTGATTTGCTTACTTGCCATGTTAGACTCCAACAAGTTCATGTGTGTGGCTTATGGGATTGTTTTTGCACTTCAGCTGTGTTGCATAATACAGAACCACAGAATTAACCAGGTTGGAAAAGACCTTTGAGATCGTCAAATCCAACCTATCACCTAACACCTTCTAATTAACTAAACCATGGCACTAAGTGCCTCATCCAGTCTCCTTTTACACACCTCCAGGGACAGTTACTTCACCATCTCCCCACTGCCCATTCCAATGGCCAATCACTCCTCTTCCTAACATCCAGCCTAAACCTGCCCTGTCACACCTTGAGGCTGTGTCCTCTGGTTCTGTCACTGGTTGCCTGTGAGAAGAGACCAATCCCTACCTGGCTACAACCTCCCTTCCAGTAGTTGCAGAGAGCAATAAGGTCTCCCCTGAGCCTCCTCTTCTCCAGGCTGAACAACCCCAGCTCCCTCAGATGCTCCTGTAAGGCCCCCTCACCAGCCTTGTTGCCCTTCTAAGGACACACTAAAGCACCTCAACATCTTTCTTAAACTGAGGGACACAGAACTGGATACAGTACACAAGGTGTGGCTCAACCAGTGCCAAGTACAGGGGCAGAATTACTTCCTTAGTCCTGCTGGGACACACTATTCCTGATACAGGCCAGAATGCCTTTGGCCTTCTTGGCCACCTGGACAAACTGCTATTGCACACTGTCCGGCCAGCAATTGATCAGTACCCACAGGTCCCTTTCTTCCTAGCTGCTCTGTAGCCACTCTGTCCCCAGCCTGTATCACTGCATGGGGTTGTTGTGGCCTAAGTGCAGAACCCGGCACTTGGACTTGTTAAAACTCATAGCATTCAACTGTTCCCATCTATCCAGCCTGTCCAGGTTCCTCTGCAGAGCCCTTCTACCCTCTAACAGGCTCCCTCCATTATACAGAAAGGTTTTGAAGTTCTCTGAAGGAGAATTTTCTTCATATAAACCCCTGAAAATTATTTACCTATATATCTATTTACCTATATTATTGACAGCTTCAATAGCTTAACTTTAATAAAGTCTAAGATGTTGCAATGTCATCACACTAACTGTGGCAACTGCTTCCATTTTAGCTTTGTCAGAGCATGTCTACACGTCCTAGCCCAGACTATCCTGCACCTGTTCCATCCATGTGTTGTACTGCTCAGCTGCAAGCAATTCTTGGCAGGGAGTCAAGTTCCTGCAATAGGCTTGGTGCTGTGCTAAGGCTTATGACTTCGTCAAAGTTGCAAAAATTAACATAGCTCTCTTCTCTTACTTATTTACACATTATTCTGTTCTTGAGAGAAGGGTGTTATTTGCACCATGCCATAATAATTAACTCACTCTATAGTGAATGTGTTTTCTGGGAGTGAAATCCTGTGATTGCGTTGATAAGCAACACAGTGAGGCAGTGGGGCAGGACAGAGGCATACTTGCCCACACCTGACTGAAAACTGTCTCCTAAGCATGGTTTTCTTTACCCTTTCAGTAATGGAGAGGGCAAAAGTCCTTAGACACTTCTTATAAGGTTTGGAGAAGAAAAAGCTAACAGACATTTCAGCTCAGTCTTCTCTGCACTTGTGCTAACAGGTATAGGATCTGATTCGTAACCCCCAGCTGACAGATGTGTGTTGATATAATTATGCATACACAAGGTTCATGTGTACATAAATGGTTGTCTCTGGATGTGTCAGGATAAAGAGCAGTGGTCTTCCAAGGCTACAGATGGTTTTTATCTAGGTAGCCAGAAAACCTATTTGAGGAAATTTGCAATGATTTTTACCTGAGCACATAGATAGGCTGATGGCAGCAGTCAGTTTCTGAAAGAGAGACATGACAGTGTTAATCCTTTCCTCTCTTCCTCTCCTTATTTAGCTGCTTCTCACCACTTAGTTTTTTGAAAGGAGTAGACTAAAAGAGCAAAAGGACTTTATGGAATTCCTTAATAAAAAAAAAACAAAAACAAAACAAAAACCAAAAAACACAAAAGCCTGGAACACAATATAAGTAATAAAAAAATTTGTCAGAGAGAATGGACTTACTGATCAGAAAATCTTTCTTCAGTAGATAAACTCATCAAGAATTTTTCATAACTTTAAATTAGAGGAAAAGAGATTTTGAACAATTTCCAGTTTTACTAATTGCCTGGGTAATAGTTTCATTCTGAAAACCAGACATTTATATTTAAACCATTTATTGATTTGTGCCTAGATATGTTTTAGTGTGCAATGTATAAATCTGAATGTCCACACGTGACATGAAGGTGTCTTATAAACTGACTGGCAGTTAAAACAGTATGCCTATCACATATATTTGACCTCTAGTGATAGCAGTGGTTCAGACCCACTCTGGGAGGCCACAGTTTTTAAACGGCTCACAATGAAAGGTAGGGAGGTCAGAAGGCATTTAGAGCTCCTAAGATGGATGTTGAATTTTTTAGAGGAAAGCTATTTCCATATCAATTCCATTCTCAGGGGCCACTCCAGAGCCATTGATGCTCTACTAAAGAGTCGACTCAGAGCAACTGAGGCTCTACCAGGATTGTCTTGGTCTTGTAGAATTGTTGTCACATTGTTGTAAGTGTTCATCATATAGTAATTTTATTGTGTGATTTGTACACAGAGACAGACCTCGGTTAAGGGTACTCATATGGTCTGTACTGGAAAATGCTAATCCACAAGGAACACAAACAAGCCCTACTGAACTGCAACTACTTTGAACTTTGGAGGCAAGAGATGATTTTCCACCACTCCAAGAGGCCATGGCCAACTTTGTGTCAAAACGCCAATGGGGTGGAATGTGGCAATGCATCCAAACCCTTCCGTCCACTCCAAGGAGTTGGGATGGATGAGGACAGAAGTGTGGGACAAAGGAGTAAGGAGGAAAGCACCTCCTCCCTACCAAGGCCGTGTTGGTAGGCATGGGCCCTTCCCCCACATGGCTACATGTCAGGGGCAGACCTCCCATGCCAGAGCAAGCCTGGACACATAGAACTGACACTGATCAATTTCCTGCTATTTTATGGCATGTTGTAATCTGATCTTCTGATGGCATCTGCGACAGTCATTGGGCATGCCTGATAATAAAATGGATCTTATAGTATGTCTCTTCTCCTTAGGGTTTTCTACCCTACATGTATGGACTACCAAGATACAGTTCCAGGAGGATTTCCTGAGGAAAAGAGACACCAGAGGGCTTTTCACAATTAGAACCAGCATTGTGAGTAAATTCAGAATTTTTGTAAGTCTCTGGGGAGTACCTTNGTTTGGACGTGGCACTTGGTGCCATGGTCTAGTCTTGAGGTCTGTGGTAGTGGGTTGGACTTGATGATCTTTGAGGTCTCTTCCAACGTTGCTATACTGTGATACTGTGATACTGTGATACTGTGATACTGTGATACTGTGATACTGTGAGAAGATGCAGTATTTGAAATTGAATTGAGAATTGAAAAGATACAATCACAGGAATTGTGGGAAATGCTGGTAATGCAAATTATAAAGCATTTGCTGTAGTTTTAAAATCTCAGATGGCAGAAGCCAAGACTCTGGCACTAGTCATGCCAGACACAGAATTGGTTGTCCCCGCACTGCAGGTTTCAAAAAAGAAACTGTGGAAGGCAAGCCCTGAAGCAGTGAGCACACATCCCACCCCCCACCTCACCTCCCCGTGAGGCACATAGGTCTAAAAGGGAATCATGTAAACCTGGAACGGAGGTGGCTAATTCAAAATTGGAGATAAATTCTCCAGAAACAAGTTATGCGGTGTTAAGGTTCTTCTGAAGATGAAAGTGTGCAACAAAAACGTGTCCACTCCATAATTAAGGAAGAGATTTGGACAGATCCAAGCCAGGGCTGAACAAAAACACATATTTGCCCACATACAGGTGCTTGATTACATGAGTTGTGGGACAGATTTACTAAGGAAAGAAATGAAAGTGTAACTGAATGTCTCTGGTGCATCTCACTTAGTGGGGGTGACATGACTTTGTTGGTTCCTGAGGAAGCACTCAAATTTGGGGGTCCTGCGGTCATTTTAGCTGAGGGACCAGATGGCACACAAGGCATTATGCCTTTTGGGCTAGTGGACTGTTTCACAGAGCTAGAGAAGAACCAACTGTGATCCCAATTAGAAATTTAGGGGGGCTGGGTATAGGTGTTTAGAAAGCAGCATGCCTACAGGCTATGTATGATAGAGGGAGATATCAAGTCCCTATGAATGCACCTGTTAACCCAAATTTTCTCCATCTGTTTATGTAGGGTTTACCAGAGGATTTAAAAATGCTGGCACAGTGAGGGAGAAGACAGAAAAGGTTATTGATAGTAATAGCAATCCACAAAATACAAAACAGCACAGTAATGATGTGGGTGGAATTTTATGTAAAAGTATCTTCTTATGGTCAGGAAATTGGTTGCTCTGGCACAGTAGCCAAAATGAGGTTTGCCAGAGAAGATAAATGCCATTTTCTCTCCAACAATGAAAACCACATGGCTGCTATGCTACATGGCAAGAAGGATGTCTGTCTCATTAGCTGGTCCCCTCTTTCCAGTTCACATAGCAGTCTGGAACTACTGAGGCGTCACGCCAAGAGCCACGGGACAAGTCGTGAATTCAAAAGCGACTCCTTGCCCATATAGATTCATGCCAGCAATCAGCTGTGCTGGGCATGCCTGATAATGTTTTAAAGCACATGCCTAGCTGGCAAATAGAGTCTGTGATACAGCCGTTAGGAAAAAAGCCTGCAAAATCAACGGCTGTAGCAGTGGCCGCAGTGGCAAAAGCAACAAGGGCAACAGGCCCTCACAGAGGCTTTCCCTGCGGATTTGTTGAACGAGAAAATTAAGCCCTTTGCACCTCATCAACGTCAATCTACAGACAATACAAAAAACTAAATGCAGCTCCAAGCCTCTCTTACCATCTTGTAAGCCTGCTCTAGTGCAAGGTGTCCCTGCCCATGGCAGGGTGGTTGCAGCAGGATGATCCTTGAGGTCCCTTCCAGCCCTGAGAAGTCTATGATTCTATGATTCTAAATGCAATAGTCTGCTAACTGTGAACCTTTTATTTTTATTCCAGTGGGACCCTGAAGGACTATCAAATTTCTCATAGGTACTAATTAGCATTTTAAATATGCAATAAGCAAATAGCCTGGGAATTCAACAATCCCATAAAAGAATAAAAATCCTGGGTGTTATGTGAGCACCTAATATCTGCTATTTAGCCAAAACACGAGCGTGGCTCTGTGCTGGNATATTTCTGTAAATATTCCTGTATATAGTGTATATATTTGCTTGTATATTGTGCTGAGCTGTAAATATAGCTTCATCTAAACTTCCAGCCGACTGAGTTTTAGCCTGGGTCATTTTACAAAGTGTGGGGGGGCGGGGAACTCCCAAACCCACATCAGGCTCCCAGGAGATAAATGCAGCACCTTAGCAGAAGTTGCCCTAAGCCCCTATCCAGGGAATATATTAGGCTTTGATGTGCTGGCTGGCAAAAGGTGGCATCTGCCCAATGGTTCATTATGGAGCTTTGGCAGCTATCGGGTAGAGTCATAGAGGGTGAGAACTGACTATGTATACATTCAACTGCTCCAGCATTGCCCCAAACCAGCATTATTTGTGTGGCCCAACACCCATTACCTGTGGCAGCCAGGCAAGGAATCACTGAAGTGATTGCCAACCTAGAAAAGAGGCAAATCATCAGTTGAATTAATTCTCCATATAACTCCCCAATCTGGACAGTTCACAAGCCAGATGGGCAGTGGAGACTGACTGTGGATTACAGAAAATTGAGCAGTAACACACCTCTCACCAATGCAGTGCCCAGCTTAACTTCAGTGGTGACAGCAACCCAAGCTGCATCCTGCACCTGGATGACTTCACTGGATAGCAAAGGTATGTTTTTTATGATTGCACTGAGGGAGGAGGACGAGCCTTAATTTGCCTTTACCTGGTGCAAGGTATACACTTTCAATTGTTGCTGCAGGGATGCAAGCACACACCTACAATTGCACATAACATCTTGGCAGCATTACTGGATACAGTCAAAGTCCCAGAGGTTATTGTCATTTACCAATGCATAGATGATACACTAATCAGTGGGGACAAAAAAGACCAGATGGGTTTAGTAGCAGAAGCCATTTGGGAATTGCTAACCCACAACGGGTTAGATATTCCAACTGCCAAGTGTCAATGCCCAGGACAGGAAATTAAATTCCTCAGAGCTTGGTGGGTAGCAGGCGCAGTGGCAGTGCCAGATAATACATTAGAGGACATTGAAAAGGGGCAAATACCAGGGAACAAAAAAGAGCTGCAACAGTTATTTGAGACCTTAGGGTATTGGAGAAACCATATTCCCAGCTTCTCTGTAATTGCTTGCCTCTTATATGATTTACTTAAAAATGAGAAGACCTGGGACTGAACCCCAAACCATACCGAGAGCCTAAAACTCTTAAAAGATGAATTAAAGGCCTATCAGAGATTGGGTCCATTATATCCACAGGAATCCCTTAGGGCTGAATGGGGCTTTTCTGACCATGTCTCATACAGCAGAATATTTCAGAAGAGCCCTAAAGGCCTCAATAGAGCTCTCTTATTTTCTTCCACAGCATTTAAGGATACCGAGAAAAGGTATTCTGAATGGGAAAACGGACTACTCTCCCTTGCAAGAGTTATGAAGGAGGCAGAGAAACTGCACACCACCCAGGAAACTGTGGTGCAAGACCATTTCCCTCTGCTCAAAGCCATCCTGAAGGGAACCCCTCCACCTGAGGGAGTAGCCCAGAAAGCTACTGTAAGAAAGTGGTATGGCTATTTGGAAGGGATTGCACAGTTAATGCCACTAAGAGAGGGCTCCACAAAAGTGCCCATAACTACAACAGCCAGTAAATCCAGATACTGCCTTATTGGGTCAGCCTTATAAGCCATCTCAAACTGCAGTAGCTCCAGAGGTGACCATAGACTCTAACACAGAGGGAATGTTGTTCACAGATGCTTGTCCCTTTTGGGTAGGACCACAGTGGCATTAGAAAGCCTCAGCTATGGAGGTTGGCACAGGCAAGACTGTCAGCAAAGGAAGTAAAGGCAGTGCATAAGTGCAAGAACTGTGTGCACTTACATTGGCTGTAGAGAATGGTGTTAAAGCCATCTACACAGATTCATATGCCACATTTAAAGGTGCCACTAAGTGGATCTGTCAGTGGGAGGTGAATCAGTGGGAGACAGGCCATACCAAGGTCCGGAGAGGTGAAGGCTGGCAAAGACTCTTAGAAATAGGCCAGTCAAGACCTATCAAAGTGGGATGAGTCAAAGGACACTCTAACAAAGATACTTCTGCTGCAAAGTGGAATGCATCAGTGTCGTAGGTAATGAGGTGAAAGACTGGGAAAGATTGTCTGAGTGTCTCCACATCAAGAGAGACCACTCAGGCAAAGCTGATTTCTAGTATGAATGCAGGTCCTGTGGATGGCCAGTTTCCATGGCAACATATGAAACTATTCTTTCAGCTTGTCCACAGAGCAGGATAAGGGTGAAGGCCAACCACCCAAATCTACCACCACCCCAACATATGAGGCAGGACAGAACTCTCTGGAGTACCTGGGAAATTGATTATGTTGGTCCCCTAAAGCTATCACATGGCAAAAAATATACACTGGTAGGAGTTGAAGTGGTCTCTGGCTTAGCCATGGCCACAGCCACCAGTTCTTCCATGGAAGCTCAAACCATTGAGCTCTTAAACACTGATTCAGCATCCTGCC
>WBNM01028982.1:112445-162153 GCA_013399055.1 Ramphastos sulfuratus | reverse complement strand
TCAGTATCTTCATAGCCTCTGCTAGACTTACTCCGGTACTTTGCTGTCAGCCTTGAACTGGGGGGCCTAGAACTGAACACAATATTAAACATGACCTCACTAGGGCAGAGTAGAGTAATAAGAGAACCTCCCTCAACCTGCTGGCCACACTCTTCTTCATGCACCCCAGGAGACCATTGGGGTTTTTTTTGCCATGAGAGTACATTGCTGGCTCCTGGTGACCTTGTTGTCCACCAGCGCTCCCTGGTGCCTCTCTGCAGAGCTGCTTTCTAGCAGGTCACACCTCACCTGTACTGGTACAGGTGCAGGGCCCTACACTTGCCCTTGCTGAACTTCATGAGGTTTCATTCCCCTAGGTATCCATCCTGGCCAGGTCTCACTGAACAGCAGCACAGCCTGGTGGGTGTCACTACTCTTCCAGCTGTTACCAGCCTGTGCCACTGACAGTGTTTGCTTACATCATTCCCAGTCTGTATCGCTTCTGGTCTTCATACAAGATAAAAACTGTTCCCTGTTTCTCCTGTTGAGGAAAAAGACAAAGTTACTTTAATTATTCCTAAACCAGCCATAATTACAATAATTTTGTTACACAGGGACAGTCTGTATGTAACATAGCTGAGAAAGGCTGGTTTGAGCTGTATGCAGTAGTTATGGCTCAGAGTAAGCAGATTATTGCTTAGACTTAGTGTAGAGAATACATGAAGTTAATGTCACACAGCAGAGTCTATTCAGTAGCAAATGGTTTTTGTTCCAGAGCACTAAAAGATGGCCCTAAGTGTGTTAAAAATTATCTCCTCACACAGTTATTTTTATCAAGAGACAGGTTAACCCCTAAAAGCCTTAACTAAACACAGTGACAACGTGTTTAGTTTTTCCTGTTCCTAAAGCTTGTATTTCACCTTAGATATACACAGGACATGACCTTGCATTAACCTTCTGCTCAGGTCCATCACAGGCATGATGCTGGTGACAGTCTGGTCAGCAGCCAACCCCATAGTCTGACTGTTAGATGTGCTAAGTGACAGTTATCGCATGTCACTGCAAGAGGCCTCATGAGCGGCTGTCCTGGGGAGGGTTTGTGCTGAGAAAGCCTGTAAAGCTCTGCAGTTGCCTGTGAAGCCACATGCCCTAGAATCTCAAATCTCTGTTGCTGTTCTGTCTCATCTTGCAGCTTCTGAACTCTACATTTCCTTCCTTTACAGCTCTGCTCAGAAACTGTAAGCACTCCTTTCCTAGCAGACTAGATTTCATCTCTTCATTCCTCTTCCTGTTGTTCAGTATCACCCCATCTCTTGGCCTCTGAAGGTCTGTCTCCTCTTACGGGTGCAGAGGTGTGCAAAAGGGCCTTATGGTGGCTGAGAATTCTTAGGAGAACTTGGTGCTGGCAAGGTCCCAAACCCTGGTGACAGCCACCACCATTTATGCTGTACAAACAACCCCACTGGGACAGCATTCTCTCGGTAGTCTCTGAGAGAGACCCTATCTCACTCACAGAATCACAGAATGGGTTGGGTTGGAAGGGACCTTAAAGGTCATCTAGTTCCAACCCCCCCTGCCATGGGCAGGGACACTTCCTACTGGACCAAGTTGCTCAAGGCCCCATCCAACCTGGTCTTGAATACCTCCAGGGAGGGGGCATCCACAACCTCCCTGGGCAACCTGTGCCAGTGTCTCATTGTAAAGAATTTATTCTAGTCTAAATCTCCCCTCCTTCATCTGCAACCCATTCCCTCTCATCCTATCACTACAAGCCCTTGCAAAAAGTCCCTCCCCAGCTTTCTTGCAAGTCCTCTTCACATACTGGAATGCCACTATAAGATCTCCCTGGAGCCTTCTCTTCTCCAGGCTGAACAGCCCAAACTCCCACTCCCTGTGGTACAACATAAACATGGTGTAATGCTCCTCATCCTTTACTGCTTCCAGTCTTCATCCAAATCAGGTATCTCAGGATTGCAGCTCTTCACCATTGATACCTCAGGTAAAGGAAGATGTGTTAAGATAGACTAATTTACACAGGAACTGCCTTATGCAATTCAGAGTTCATTACTCAGCATCATGGAAACAATGTATAAGGAAATCAATTCTGATTTATACCAAGCCTTCTTCAACAAAACAACTGCAGAGCAACACAAAACTGCAGAGCAACACAAACATTATGCTAAAGAGAGCACTAAAACTTTACATGGGGCTAAGTGGTTTCACTGCATCAGAATTTACATGCAGCAGCTATACAGTGAACATTGTGTTTTCCAATCTTCCCCCTTCATACCTGGAGGTCAAATCCAATACCATGAGCTTTACACATCTGGAGGAGAACGTTGTAGTAGATTCCAGAAAGGCTGGAGTGCCTCAGTTGAGTACTTGCTACTGCACACCAGTTGCTGAGTGGAGAAGGCTGGAGAAAACAACACAGGAGTCTTGATTTTCAGATCAGGGGATATCAGAAACCAACCATTTAGCCTGGAGATTAGGAAGAAGTTCTTTCCGGTGAGGGTGATGAGACACTGGAACAGGTTGCACAGGGATATCCCCTCCCTGGATATCCCAGGGGTAGGTAGGTAGATAGGGTTGGTTGTGGATATCCCCTCCCTGGAGGTGTTCAAGGCCAGGTTGGATGAGGCCTTGAGTGACCTGGTCTGGTGGAAGGTGCCCATGCCAGGGGGTTTGGAACTAGATGATCTTTAAGGTCTCTTCCAACCCAATCCATTCTCTGATGCTATGATTTACTATTTAAATGGCTTTTTCTCAGTGATCCCCAGTTGGTGTCAGGCTCCACTTGGAGGATTTGCTGTTCATCACAATGTCTGTTGAAGAGAGATGTTTCCATGCAGCAAAATTAAATCCTCACCTCAAACTGTAGGTAAAACCTTGTATGATAGGTGAGGTCTATCAGATCTACGAGGTCTCTAGTTATTTTATGAGCCACATTTTGGTATTGTCAGAGCCTCACTGATAACTGAGCCCTGTGAAATCACTTGAAGTGGACCCTCTGAACCCATCCTGCCCTCTGGTTACATGTTCTGTTGCAGAGATGGCTCC
This sequence comes from Ramphastos sulfuratus, assembly GCA_013399055.1. Classification (NCBI taxonomy): domain Eukaryota; kingdom Metazoa; phylum Chordata; class Aves; order Piciformes; family Ramphastidae; genus Ramphastos; species Ramphastos sulfuratus. Next base: position 159,114 of record WBNM01028982.1, on the reverse strand, counting down.
TCTCAATAGCAGCAATTCCAAAGCAGAGCATCAGTAGGTTTTGAAGTTGGGTTTCTTGAGGACTGAGCATGAGTGTGCATGATTTCCCCAGTAGGTTGCCAAGGGTCAGGGCTGGGCCAGCCACTAGATGAGTGACAAATGCTCTCTATGAACCCCTCTGCCTTCCCAAAGGAAAGAGAAAGGGAATAAGGGAGAGAGACTGATGGGTTGGAAAAGAAAACTGAAACAGCTTTAATGAAAACAGTAACAATAAAATGAAATAGAGACAATAAACCAATATGGAACCCAACCCCTGATGGCAGTGATGTCACTGTCACCACTGATGCTGTGGGAGAAGGCCCACACTGGGCTCAGCAGCAGATAGGAACTGGATTGAGGATCTGGATTCTGGAACTGGATTCGGGAATACACAGATTGGAACTGAAGGCAGAAAGGACAGAATCCTCTTGAGACAATGGTATTGAAGAACAGGCTTGACCCTGGTGATCCCTCAAGCTTTATCCTCAATATGCCATCCATAGGATGGAATCCCTTGTTGGTTAGGTGAGGGTCACCTGAACTGTACACTCCTCCCTGCAGGTGCCACCTCTGGTTTACTGCACCCTAACACAGGGCAGAAGCTGTAGCATCCCAACCCTTGGCAGGAACTCTACCCATCAGTGTTGTCATTGCTAGAAGCAGCCACTGTCTGCAAGAACCTGCTCTGAACTTCAGAACATGCCTGCACTGAGCAGAGACTGAGCTGTGAAGTGACATCACTGACCAGAATCTGTTCTGGCCTAGCTCAAACCAGGACACAACTCTTTGAGGAGACAAGGCAGTGACTCCAAGGAGCTACACAACANCTGTCCTCATAGGAGAGCTGCTGCAGCCCTCTGAGCATCTTCGTGGCCCTCCTCTGGCCATCCTCGTGGCCCTCCTCCTCTATAATAGCAGTGGAGTTCTTGCTATGGGTAAAAATCAGTACTGCATTGAGTTGAGTCTTCAGACAAAAGAACAGAGGTGTTGCCTTGAGCGGAAGCGAACAGAGGTGTTCTCCTAAACCAAGGCTCTTCTCTGATGGTTCACAGAGAGCAGGGACGCTGGGAGTTGGAAGACTCAGGACAAAAGAGCAGAGATGTTGCCATGAGCAGAAGTGAACAGAGATGTTCTCCTAAAGCAAGGCTCTGATGGCTGGTTCAGGGTGGGGATGCTGCAAGTTGGAGCGTGTAATTCACAGTATTTCTCCTAAAATGATATTTGTTTTGACATTGACTCATGTAAGTTGACATAGCTGAAATCCTTCTGTGATACATCTCTGCCTGAAAATTAATCATGTTTATAATATTCTGAGAATTAATAACACCCATTGCTCAAGTCATTAACTTAAAAAAGGAGCTTCCAAAATCTGTTCTCTGCAGTAGGGGACCACAAATAAATGAATGCTTGATAAAATAATCCAAGTAGCAGTTTAACAAGCGTAAACTTGAATGTGGCTGCAATAACACAGAACTATTGTTTAAGGGTTGGCATCAGGTTGATGAGGTGCTTATTTCAGCTACAAAGCATGCACACACATGCATAATGAACTGCAGGATGAATTATTAATGTGTTGCTTATTTAGCCTCATCTGTCTAGAAGATAATGTATCCTAACTATAATGAGTGATTGGTTTTGTACATAATTACAGGAGCAGCAGTATCTAGGAAATTTGTTCTTTCAAAGAAGCCCTTCTAAAAATAAAATCCTCGCACAAAACTCCCATTTTATCAAAATCAAACCCACCAGGATGGAGAGTAGATCATAAATTCAAAGGGACAGAACCATTATTAACATCATAATTTCACACAAAGTGTTTTACTTAATCATTCATTACAGATCATGTGCTGGAAAAGCATTTGTCTCTCTGTTTGTTTGTTTCTTTTCCTAAAGACATTTTCCTGCCAGAATGCATACTTGGAGTTAACTCTTAAGGAGATAAACCTCTCAGAAATACAGGAAAGAAGCAAACCAAAGGATATAGTGACAGTTATGTTAATTCTGACAGAATTTTAATTTTTTTTTTTAAAAATGTTGCTACTTGATTACTTTTCATTTCTAAAATTTGGACTACTGGGACTAATCATCTCTAATTTACTTCTCTTTGACTAAAAGGGGTTGCTTGACAAGAACAATAGATCAAGAGCTCATTAACCTCTAAATTATAGTTCCATGACATTTTTGGAGCGGTGCTGAATTCCTGCTCTATGTAGGAAAAGCAGGGAGTTGTGAATCTTGTGTCAAAATGGGTAAAACAGCATCTGGTGTATAGCCTGATGTGTGTTATAGACATACAGCTACATTTCTTCTTCTCTAAAGGCTTTTTCTTCCCTTCTCAGAATCACAGAATAGTTTGGATTGGAAGGGACCTCTCAAGGTCATCCAAATCCAACCCTCCTGCAGCCAGCAGGGACAGCTGCAGCTAGAGCAGGTTGCTCAGAGCCCTAGACAACCTGACATGCAGTGGGTCCAGGCAGAGGGCATCTCCCACCTCTCTGGGCAACCTGGACCAGGCTCTCAACACTCTCAGAGTAAAAAATGTCTTCCTTCTCTCTAGTCTAAATCTCTCTCTTTCAGTTAAACCATCACTCCTTGTCCTGTCACAACAGACCCTGATCAGAATCTGTCCCCATCTTTCTGATAGGCCCCAGAGGGACAATCTCAGGTTTCAGAGCCATAGGAAATCCTGCACCAAGAGGGCTCTACCGTAACAAATGAGTTAATGAACAAGTAACATGTTAACCATGGTTAGCCATGCTTCTGTGACAGTGTGAGACACTATTACAGACACAATCTCAAGGGGTTTCAGGGAGATTCAAGGTGAGATCCACAAGGAGCAAGTGCCAAGGCACTCATTTCAGTACCTAAGCCTGCAGCCCTGAGCAGCAACAGGGAGCTGAGCATATGTAAGGCCACAGCATGTCACACTGAGTTAGGACGAACCTCATCTGGCAACATGAAAATTGAGCAAGGGGACTTCAGGGCTCAGCTCTCTCGTTTGGTGGTGCAAAGAGGAGCTTCTCCTTGGACTTTGTAACTTTGGTTCAGAGAAAGCAAGCAGGAAACAGTGTGACTGCATACTCCTGCTTCGGGTGCTCCGAGTGTTTCTTCCTACTCAAATTACTGTGCCCATAATTAATACTGAATATTAATACCAAGCAGTCAGAAAAATTTGCTGAGAACTAATATTTGGGTTTAACTCAAGTGAAAGCTGGGAGGGAATTACATGTCCAGATCCTTTTGCAGATGTAGCCCTGACTGCTTAACCCTCAGTTTTGAGCATAAGGGAGAAGTTGAGTGCTCTGACTTCTGATTCCACAGCACAGCTCATGAACCAAAGGCTCAGATTTCTTCTGGATTACTCCTATAGTTAGGGCAGTGCTTTAATCTCCTTCTTTTCCTTCCAACATATAAATTACCACATTTTTTCACAACTTGAAAACTGACTGAAATACTTAGAACTTCCTTACTACCACAAATCAATGGGACTGAGTATAAAGAATGAATAATCAGGTACCTAAAAGCATCCAGAACCTCTGTTTTCTAACCTGATGGTATCCCATTCACAGAATCACAGAATTGTCAGGGTTAGAAGTGACCTCAAAGATCATCTGAGTTCCAACCCCCCTGCCATTGGCAGGGACCAGGTTGCTCAGTTTACTTTATCAACCTTGTAAAATCTCAAAGTAGCAGATGATCCCTGGGGTCCTTTCCAATGTGGCATTCTGTGAATTTAAAATGTGATGGGGACAGACTTACCTCCTCTAGAGCTGTGATCTAGGACAGAGTTTGGGGAGTTTACATTAACAATTTTCTCTGTAACCAAATCACCACTTACAGTTTTTGTCTCCTCGTGCTGAATATGTTGGCTTTTCATTTTCTTTGCACCAAGAGACACTTCAAAGCGGCTGGAGTGACAATCCAGGTTTCCATCTGTCATGTACAACATGAGCTGAGTCAAGGCCAGCTGGTCACTGTAGCAAAGGTCAAGGTCTGTTGCCCATACCTAAGCAGAACACAAACAGGAGCATTAAAATTATATAGGAGAAGGAGAGAACAAGAAGGGTGAAACTCAGCAATCGTGGCAATTGTTTGTTTTCATGCACGTTGGGTTGCACACTTCTGGTTCCCTTGTGCTGGTGCATCAACCACTTCCAGATGGGAAGATACAACTTTTGAGAGAAAACCAAGAGGCTGAGGACAAAATAGGTACTTGTACTAGCAAAGTTAGCAGTTAGAAAAAGCAGAGAGGTGAGCTCAACAGCTCTAAAGCCTGCATGACAGCATATAGTTAATTCACCAGATAGCAAATATCACATGTGGATTTCTCAGCTGAAGAATAAGGTTACACAAAGTCAACTTAGAGTTCCAACTAGGTATTAGGAGAGGGAAAAAAGGAAACTCCAAAAGGCAAAGGCTAAAGACTTACAGTGTGGTTCAGCTTCCACTCACACTGTTTTGTGGTGCTATTTCAGATTTACACTCCTTTAACTATACAAGAATCAGACCATAAGGCTGTAGAGCTGCCAGTGGAACATGTCCCACCTCATCCACATGCATGGCATACTTGCAGGTAATGCTATATGCCTCACATAAATCTCAAGAAGATTTCAAAGCATTAAAGCACACAAAAGCCAATCAGGATTTGTGAGGCCATGGGTGTAGCAAAAGGAAATATAGAATGGTTTGGGTTGGAAGGAACCTTAAAGATGAGCTAGTTCCAACCTCCCTGCCATGGGCAGGGACACCTTCCACTAAACCAGGCTGCTCAAGGCCCCATCCAACCTGGCCTTGAAAACCTCCAGGGAGAGGGCCTCCACAACCTCCCTGGGCAATTTCAGGTACTGGAAGGCTGTTCTAAGATCTCCCTGGAGCCTTCTCTTCTTCAGGCTGAACAGTCCCAACTCTCTCAGCCAGTCTCCATAGGGAAGGTGCTCCAGCTCTGTGACCATTGTCAGTGGCCGCCTCTGGGTCATCCTCCAGCAGTCCGATGTCCTTGTGCTGGAGCATCAGAACTGGATGCAGTGCTCCAGTTGGGGTTGCAATACTCCAGCTGGGGTCTCACTTGAGCAGAGTAGAGGGACAGAATCACCTCCCTGTCCTGCTGGCCACACTTCTTTGCCTGTTGCCTTCTGGGCTGCAAGTGCATGTTGCTGGCTCATGCTAAGGTTTTCCATCAACTGACACCCCCAAGTCCTTCTCCTCGAGATCGCTCTCAAGCAGTCATGGATTGCTTCTGCCAGGCTTCTCCATCCCAACCACCTGAGCTTTTCCCACTTAAAAAATGCTTGTGCCTGCTACACCGATGAGAAATGTTAAGGCACTCAAATATCTGCCCTAGAGTGGACCCCTTTAAAACAAATCTAGCAGTGAATGACTTGAATAAGCCTTTGAATGGTAAATGGCATCATTAGAAGGATATTAAGAGGTCAGGCAGTCAAGGCCTCTTGGTAAACTGGAGTTAATTTCTGAATCATATGCACATAGTAATGCCCTTTTTATAATGGTGAATAAATCACAGCAGTAACAGTTGTTAATATCTAACTGCCAAGGATCTGTTGCTGTATTAAATATCCTATTTGTCAACTTAAACATTTCCTGCTGCATGGGATAAAATGCAAATCAGGTGCTAATGGCTGCCTTTACTTAGTAATAGGGGAACTTTCCCCAATTAGAATACTTAATTTTCTTCAATAATTTATGCTTTATCATCACTCCTGCAAGACAGGGAGGAACTTTCCTATCGATTTGTACTTTTCCAGTATGTGCTACACTTCCCAATGAGCTAAACAGTAATTAGCAACTGCACGAACTGCAGAAGTGTTAAACTCATTTCCATAAATATCACCAACTAATCTGTAACAGTCAATGTGTCTTGGACCTTGTTGGAGATGGACTTTAGGTCCTCAATTACAGCTCTGTCCCCAGAAGGAGGTGGCAGGGTTACATGAAGGGAATGGGGGCTATGGAAAATCAGGGATATCCAAGGATTGTTCGCTAGCTGAGCAAAGTGAACTCACTGCTCTTACTCCACACCCTGATATTGCTTCACACAGCTGGAGTGCTTCAACCTCAGTGTCTACACCAGAACTATCCAGAAGCTTTGTTGATGCACACAAGGGCAGGAGGTAAACTTGACTGAAGGAGGACCATAATCAGCCATAGTAAGATGCCCCCATCCCTGGAAATGTTCAAGGTACGGTTGGACTGGTCTCTGAGCAACCTGTTCTAGTTGAGGATGTCTTTGCTCACTGTAGGAGTGGGGTTGGACTATAAGGTTCCTTCCAACCTAAACCATTCCATGACGATGGTGTTGGGTTGATGGTTGGATTTGATGATCTTAGAATTGTTTTGGTCAGAAGAGACCTTTATGATTCTATAAGATGGCTGAGATTAAAAAAATTAAAAAAAAAAAAAAAAAAAGGAAGCAAAGACATCCCTGCAGCTGCAGCACATATGAATAAGAACAAGGGCTGTATGCTGGGCCAGGGGATAGCTCCAGCCTCATTTCTGCCCATGGAAGGGGCTATAATGCAAAGAAGAGCAGAAAAAGCTTTTAGCAGGGCAGGGCTTGTGCTGGAAATCATGAGACTAAATGCTAGTTGAAGGAGTTTCTGCTTAGTCTGTTCATCATCTAGTTGCTCCCAACACAGTTTCATCATCTCAGACTGATTATGCTCATATGATTGTCTACAAGATTAAAGGCTCAGATTATAGAATCATTTTGCCTGGAAGAGACCTTTAAGATCATCAGGTCCAACCACTAACACAGCACTGCAGGTCACCACTAAAGCATGTCCCTCAGCACCACTTTTAAATGTCCTTTAAATCTCTCCAGGGATGGGGACTCCATTTCCCTGGGTAGACTGTTTCAGATGTGACAACCCTTTGGGGGAAGAAATTTTTCCTAATATCCAACCTAAATCTCCCCTGCTGCAGCTTGAGGTCATTTCTTCTTGTCCTATTGCCAGAATTGACTAATGGCCCTAATATGCAATGAAGGAAGGTGTCCACCCTCTCCCCTGCCTGTTACTCTTGCATGAACAGCTCCTACTGCCTACACCTACTTAAGCTTCAGTCAGAGTTACATTCCCCATAGGTAAAATCATTGTATTTTTTGCAAATATATGTTGGTCTCCAGAAGCACAAGGAGGAGGAAGAGAAACATGGCTGGAAGCCACCTGTCCACCTCCTTTCATTCTGGGCCTGAGCCTGAGGCTGAACCACCCCTACTGCAAGTTAAAGTAGCCAAATGGTCATTACCATATCCCAGCTGGGATCACCCCCAAGGATTCTTTTCCTGGCTCAGGATTATCAGAGAACACTATATTGTGGCCATGTCCCTTTCTGTCCTGGATGTGTCCCAGAACATCCCTAATGTGGGAGAAAGGAAGAAGGCTTAGGTGGCAGAAGATTAGAGTTTTATCCTAGCGGGGGATTCCCTTTGGCCATGGAAATCCAGAAGTGCCCTTTAAATCTGCCACAGAAACAGGAAAGATGCAGGGCCTGGGTGACAGCACTGACTTTATCTTCATGGATAATATCCTCTCACTTCATTAGTTTACATGCATTAGTAACTAGTTGAGTGAATCCTTTGATGGAATGATTTCTAAGGCCCATTCTGGGTCCTGCAGCTCACAAGGGCTCTCTGCAAAATGACACTGACCAATAACAAGCAACATTTTTGGTAGTTTTCATCAGGCCTGGGGCTAGCTAATGGAGGCCTCTGAAGACAACAGCAGCGCAGCTGCTTACAGTGCAAGTAAGTAGTGCACATCTGTGAACTGCCTCCAGCACTCTGCTGTTCTTGCAATCTATCAAAAAAACATCACCCAAAGCAAGTAAAAATATTTCTTAGGAACATCAACCCGACTCCACCTTTATGGCACACAACCTTCCAAATGCTCTAACAGCTCCATGGAGCTCCAAGCACAAGAACAAACGAAAACCAGACCTACTTCTTAGGTTGGGCTCTTCTCTTAACAGGCTAGAAAATACATTCAGGCCCAGCTGTTTAGTTATCTACTGGATTGCAACAGGTTAGCTCCTGAGGTACTATCAAATAGGTGTCCAAAGCCTTGAAAAATCTGACCTGTAGTGTTTTGTAGGTTGTTATTATTATTTTATTAATCTATTTCCACAGTCTATAGAGCAACGTCTGTGGAGGTCAGGCAGTTAATAACCAGATGAATTATCCTCTCATCCAGTAAATCAGGAGCTGTTAGAAAAAAAGTCTGTGCAAAGGTCAAGTTTAAGTAAACATAATACAACCAGAGAGATGAACAAACATGGTGTACTTGAGTCCATCCTCAGCTACTGAGGGTTTACACCAAGAGGACTCTCAGCTATAGGAATTTACAGTCTGGGTGTTGCATCCTAATAGGATTGTGTGGCACATTAGCATAACAAAAGAAGTTTTAATCTGAGGTTTAGGGACTTTCAGGACTACTTGGTCAGAAATTAAAACTGGAACAGAGCTCACTTGTGAAGTCCAGAACTGACATTTGGAAAATAATCAGATCTGGGTTTTTATTAGGAGTTATGATTTTAAAAAAGAATGGAACAATGGTGGGGGTCAAGATTTTAGATTTTAAGAGTGATTTTAGATTAATCTGAACAAAGCACAGTTTAGGACTCCCCAAAATCCCACCACTGGTAAAAAAGCCCAGCTAGAACCACATCCTGCAAGATGTTTGCTGCAGGAAATAAGATGGATGAAGTTGTGAACTACTCCCTTTCACGCAGGCTCCCAAGTGCTGCCAGGAGACACTCTCCTTCAGCTTCACGGTAAAGACATCACCAGTGAGCAGTCACAAGTGTGATGCAATTCTTTACAACTGCCATAAAAACGTTTCAGCCTGAAAACAAACTTAAGAAGAGACAGAAACAAATTCTTAAGGGGTTACTAAATTACAGCTTCTCTCTCCCCAGTGTAACAGTTTCATCTGCAGCCAGTATTGATGTCGGTGTTCTCGTCCAGAGCACACCTGCTCTTTTTGAAGAAGTGGCTGAAGGACACAGTCAAAATATCAATTAGTAAAATATTAATGCAGCTTGGGTGTTGGAAAAAGACCTTTTATGACTCTTAAAAACTCACCGAGAATTGATCATTTCGGCAGCGATTGCAGACAGGATCTTATTTAGCTGCCATCTCGTGGCAGCTGCTGGGATGGACTGGTGCTGGCCTGATAAATTAAGAGAGTTGAGGGCCCAAGACCTGTCCCTAAGCTCAGTGCTGCTGATGTAAGATTGGAAAGTGGTTAATGACTGCACTGAGGCTCTTGTTTGAATATAACACAGAGAATCTGTCTGGAGTGGGTGGGAATGCTGAAGAATCACAGAACTGTTTTAGTTGGAAAAGTCTGTTGAGTCCAACCATTCTCTAACTCTACCAAAGTTGATGCTAAACCACGTCCCTCAGGACCACATCTCTGCAGCTTTGAAACACCTCCAGGGATGGGGATTGAACCACCTCCCTGGGGAGCCTGTTCCAGTGTTTGAGAACTCCTTCAGTGAAGAAGTTTCTTCTAATATCAACCTGAGCTGGTGCAACTTGGAAGTCATTTTCTCTGATCCTATTGCTTGTTTCTTGAAAGAAGAGACCAACTCCCATCTGGTTCTGGCCTCCTTTGAGGCAGCTGTAGAGAGCCAGGAGGATTCCCCTCAGCCTCCTTTTCTCCAAAGAGTAGAATTCTACAGGAAAGCAGAATGGATTCCCACCTCTGAAAGCATTAATGGAATTGTAACATCAGAGCTGATCGACAGGCTCTGTCTCTGTCTACACTCTGCTCCTCCTCACCCAGACCTGCCTGCATGGCTGATCCCATCCTCCTCAGGGGCTTTTTAAGCTACTGGACTGGAATGAAGGAAGAATACCTACCCTAAACTTCCAGCTCTATAATTCTCCTTTTCTCCTGTGCCCCAAATGAACAATCTAATCCAGTCTTCTCTGACTGCTGCCACAAATGGTGTGAGGCTGTGGCAGCTATCAAACTGATGAAAAAGGTGACTTATGACCGTGCTTATCCCAATTATCTGTCCAGAGACCTATGGATGTAAGTAAGTTTACACAATCAAGCAGTTCCACTCAATTAAATGGACTTACTTAGGTAGAGCTCCTTGACAGGTTGGGATCTGAGCAGAATTCAGTCAATACCGTGCAAGACTTCACTTGGAAGAGTCAAGACCTTGCTCTTAAAGATCAGCCTTCTCTAGAGTTGGAATCAGAAGCAATTCAGCCCAAGTTATGAACCTAATTCTTCTCCTCCACTCTTCCCCCTAAGACACTGGAAACAGTGTGTCTCCATCTCCCTTTCCTTCGGGAACAAAGCACAGATGCTTAGAACTGAGATGGAAATAGATTCCTGAGGCAAACAGAGAATTGTGTCAGGTCCCAGCTTTCTCTGTCCCTCAGATCCCTGCTGGGGTGCTCACAGCTGATGCCTAATCCCCTGGGGACTTTCACCATGCTCAGCCCCACACCATGCTCCAGTTTAATCATAATTTAAAGAAGAGCTGCACATAGATGGAGGATGATACAGCCCCTGGGTGCTTCTGAATTACCTCCTGTACATTGAAATAGTTGCAAAGAGGCCAGCTAGGACTACACACATCCTGTGAGGACATGGGAAAGGGAGTTCGAAGAGACCTGGGTACCAAGCAGAGATACATGGAAAGCCCAAGTGGAAATACAAGGCAGTGTATCTCATATCTGAAAGGTTACAGCATGGAGACAGCATCTTTCTTGTCATCTTTTGGTCAGTGTAGACCAGAAGAACTGCAAGACAATAAAGATACTGCTCTGTGACAGTCACAAAGCTCTCCAGTGACCCAAACAGGAGTAGATGACATTTAAGGTTCCTTCCAACCCAAATCATTCTGTGATTTCTGTGTTCACTCTGGCTTTCTGTTGATCTGGGTGTGACATGCATTGCTCCTCATCCATCACACTGAGTCTCTTTGCTACTTGTGCTCCAAAGGAACACAGCAGCATGACAACAGCATGTTGAAGGAAAATACCCACAAACAGCAGCAATATGAACAACTATAAGCAATACTACACTGTCCATAGCAGAATTAATTTTATGCTTATGACTGCAAATGTGGGTGGCCAGCAAGTGGAGGGAGGGGATTCTACCCCTCTGCTCAGACCCCACGTGCAATGTTGGGGCCAGGCTCTGGAGTCCTTAGCACAGGAGACACATGGACCTGTTGGAGCAGGGCCAGAGGAGGCCACAGCAGTGATGGGAGAACTGGAAGCCCTCTGCTTTGAAGCCAGGCTGAGGGAGTTGAGGGTGTTCAGGTGGAGAAGAGAAGGCTCCAAGGAGACCTTCTGGTGGCCTTTCAGTGCTTAAAGCGGCCTGTAAGAAAGCTGAGGACAGACTTTTGAGCAGGGCCTGTTGTGACAGCACAAGGGGTGATGCTTTGAACTAAAAGTGGGAGATTCAGATTGGACACAAGGAAGATATTTTTCACCCTGAGGGTGGGGAGACCCTGATCCAGATTCCCAGAGAGGTAGGAGGTGCCCCATCCCTAGATCCATTCCAGGTCAGATTGTTCAGAGCTGTGAGCAACCTCCTGCAGTTGCAGATGTCCCTACTGACTGCAGAGAAGTTGGACTAGTTGACCTTGAAAGGTCTCTTCCATTCCATACCATTCCATGATTCTATGACAGATGAATTTTAAAGGCTTTCAGATGAAAAGCTGGAAATTCAAAGGCCATGCATTGGCTTCTCTGCTCTGGAGTCCCCTTCGCAGGAGTGGACAGGGAAAGAACCTGTGAGGTTGTGGCTGGCAGCACATTGCTGCTCAGGCTGCAAAGGCAGAAATATGTTTGCACTTATTTGTCCCTTTACATTTCTTAAAGGGTTTGTGTTTATGAAGTGTGTAACCTTGTGAACATTTCAGAGGACTGTAAGTATGGAAATACTCAGGCTGCATTGGTAACAGATATTGAATGATCTATCTGATTCTGAGTTTTACTGAAAATATCATGTATCAGCTGGTATTTTCTGTAAAGTAGAACTTTGAAAGAACACCCAAATGTCTTGTACTTCCAGCAAATGCACCTGAGCCTTTCAGCTACTGCACTGAAGTGAGTACAACTGATATGAGCGAGCAAATGTTTTTGAGACTGTAACAGGATTTCTTATTTGCCAAAAAAAAATGGTAGTTTCAGGAATACAATCTTTTGTGTAATCTCTCTCTCCCAAGACAGATGGCATCATTAATTGCCTCCACATCTAGTTAAATTTAAAAATCTGGGCTTAAATAATGTTAAAGTTGTGCTACGTGCTGACAGAGGAAATAGGAAGGTAAAATCAATTGGAAATGAGGGAAGAAAAGCAAGAGGCAACAGGCAGCACTAAGAGGCCAGAAGACAGCCTGAGTGATTTAATATGTCCTTGTTTGTGCCAGGAAATGTCACCAACTTAATAACCTCAGTGGCATTCCTGTGTTTGGGTGAACTGCTGGCTTGGGTGAAGCAATTGGCAGAACTCCCACTGCCTTCAGTGGGTGACAATGTCATCCCTTAATCTTTTTAAAGCAACTTCACGTGGAAGTTGTCCAGTATGGCTTATCCACAGATCTAATCAAAATGGCTCTGTAAATACATTTTGGGAACCCAGTGGAAGAGTGATCTCTATTTCAAAGCTGCCATGATACCTATTCTCACCACAATCACCCTACAGTGGTATCAGGAACCAAAAGCCTGACTGCAAGCCTTCTCTGAGCTTAAAATAGAATATAATTATGATAGCACTGCCAAAGAGCCAGGTTTTGCCAAAAGACACCATATGCTGGCTCTCTGGTTTGAAATACAAGCCCTTTGCTCAAAGCCTTTTTGCACACCATACAAGCTGTGATTTCCAGATGCCAAAGAGAAACAACCACCCACATGGATTTGAGTGCCTACAGCCACACCATCCTCTGAAAGTCACAGAATTCTACAAAGGGACCTCAGGAGATCATCTAGTCCAACCTCCCTGCTTTAGCAGGGGCACCCACAGCAGACTGCCCAGCATCAGTGTACAGGTAGGACGCAGGAATCTCTCCAAAGAAGGAGACTACACAACCTCTCTGAGCAATCTGCTCCAGAGCTACTGCACCCTCACAGCAAACAATTTTCTTATCATCAGATGGAACCTCCTGGGTCCCTCAGCACCACATCCACGTGTCTTTTAAACCTCTCCAAGGGTGGTGACTCCACCACCTCCCTGGGCAGCCTGTTCCAATGCTTGAGAACCCTCTCTGTGAAGAAATTTTTCCTAATATCCAACCTGAACCTCCCTTGGCACAACTTGAGGCCATTCCCTCTTGTCCTATCACTTGTTGCAGTGAAAAGAGACCAACCTCCACCTTACTCCAACCTCCATTCAGGGAGTTGTAGAGGGCCTCCTCTTCTGAAGGCTAAACAACCCCCAGTTTAGTCTTCATACCCACTACCAGAGCACTAAGGTTCAGACCACTCCTCTCTCTGCTTCCCTGCCACACATTATAGGTAGCAGCAGCAGATTCTGGAGTCCACTCCCTTCTGCTATCTTAATTTATTATCCTGCTTTTACATTGTCAACAGTCCTGAGACAGGAGACTATGAGCTTGTAAGCTCTGGCAGGGAGGATGAGGGTTACTTGAATGGTTCTGGTTTTACCTTTTACAGACTCCATCACTCGTCTACACAAAAGACTCTCCTGGGCAAGATGCCATGAGAATGCATTTATTTAGTCCCTTCTATTCTGCTCAGTTATGGAATCACGGAATAGAGTGATAAGACTGGGTTTGGGTGGGAAGGGACCTTTAGAGGTCATTTAGTCCAACCCCATTAGTGAGCAAGGACATCTGCAACTAGAACAGGTTGCTCAGAGCCCCACCCAATTTTTGCATGGGGTGTGAGATTGAATCTTTCTTTCTTGCAGTAATTTTTTCTCTCAGATATTCTGAAAGCCACATAGAGAGCAAAAGTGGTTTGAGGATATACCACAGGGAGCTGTTATGTACCAGCCAAGGGACAGGAGCTCAAGGGCTGGAGATATGATAACTGGACTGCTTCCCATTACCTCTCTCTCCTTAAATTAGCCACTACCATGTAAAGTAAATTGTTCATCACCACCATCCTATTAGCTATAAGAAATTGTCAGTTTCCCCTCTTCCTTAGATCATCCCTCAGACCTCAGATCTGCATTCTTACAGACACTCAAAAGAGTCCAATAAATCCTGTAATTATTTTTACAGAGCAAAATACAAGAGATTCAGAGCATTCTGAAAATAATTTCATCTAAACATCTTAGCCATAAGACCATTGTCTCTAATTACCAGCTTAATGCAGAATGCATTTATTTTAGAGATGAGAAGAAAAAGTCATTAGAAGGAATTAGAATATTATTTTCTTCTCACTCATCTCTGAAAGCAGCCCTACAGGCTTTGCTAGGTTGTTACCAACAAAGGTTCCTCAGGTCCACTGGGCAGATCAGGTCTAAATTAGATGCTATTGTTACAATAACCATGTGCTTTACCTCCCTGCACAGCTTCGAAATAAACTCTGTTCAAAAGTGTAAAGCTTTCCCCTGAGATCTGTCAGAATCAAAAGCAGATGGTTCTTGATCTCAGAAGGGCACCATGAAGTAAGGTACCTAAGAGAGGCCTACAAGAAAGCCAGAAAGAGACTTTTTACAAGGGCTTGTAGTGATAGGACGAAGGGCAGTGGCTTTGAGCTGGAAGAGAGGAGATGCAAACTGGAGGCTAGGAAGTAATTCTTTGCAGTGAGGGTGGTGAGACACTGAAACAGGTTGCACAGGGAGATCATGGATACCTCCTCCCTGGATGTGTTTAAGGCCAAGTTGGATGGGGCCCTGAGCAACCTGGCCTAGTGGAAGGTGTCCCTCCCCGTGGCAGGGTGGGTTGCAACTAGATGATCTTCATGGTCCCTTCCAACCCAAACCATTCTATGAATCCATGAATCTGCTCCACTCACCTGCTGCTCCATCCTTTGTGGATGGATGAAAGTCACAAAATCAACTGAGAAGTAGCCAAGCACTCCTTTGGATTTGCAGGCTTCTCCAATTTTGAAGCAGAGTGAATTAAGAACTGTTGGATCAACAGAACGTTGTGGAATGGTGGTGCCAGATGATCGCAAAGGGCCGTCAGCATGGAGCTGGTCTCCAGATGACACCATCTTTATCTCACCCGTTGGCTCTATCAGCATATCCACTGTCAGGTTTGTGATGTTCTTGGAGGGTGGGAAGGCTTCTATCACACCACCTGGTAAGAAATGAATTAGCTGTTAAACTGGTGATCAAATACACATACGATGCTCTTCAGAGTGCACAGAATGAGAGCCTCCAGCTCCTGTTGTGCTCAGACATCGCAGGGAGGACTGCTAAGGAGACACGGCAAGTAAATAAACATAATGTGAGCAGCAGAGCTAGAACCCATGAATCTCTTAGAAGAGAAAGAAGATATTTCATCTGTTATAGCACTGCAGAGATCAAACAGTGGCTTTTGAGCTGCAGATTCCTTGCAAGCAGTTCCAAAATGGATATATCACCCATCTGACAGGAGAAATGTGCTCCTGGGTAGTATAAACAAATTCCAATGATGGGCAAGGAAGCTGGTGAAAGGTCTACAGAACAGGTCTTGTGAGGGGCAGCTGAGGGAACTGGGGATGTTCATCCTGGAGAAAAGGATGCCGAGGGGAGACCTTCTGGCTCTCTACAACTCCCTGAAAGGACGATGGAGCCAGGTAGGGGTCGGTTTCATCTCCCATGTAAGAAGCAATTCAACAAGAGGAAACGGCCTCAAGCTACGCCAGGTAAGGTTTATGTTACATGTTATAAAAAATGTCTTCCCCTTGAGAGTTGCCAAGGCCTGGCCCAGGCTGCCCAGGGCAGTGGTGGTGTCCCCATTCCTGGGGCTGTTTAAAAGCTATAGAGATATGGTGCTAAGGGACACTGTTTAGTGGCGACCTGGCAGTGCTGGGTTAATCAATGGACTCAATGATTGTAAAGGTCTCTTTTAACCAAAATGAGTCTATGATTCTAATCCTGGGCTCTCCTACTGCCCAGCTAAACACCAGGGCCAAATTAGCAGTAAAATGTAGTGTTGGGACCTTGAGGGAGAGCTATCTCCTACTGTGAATTTATCTTGGAGATTCTCATCCATATGCTGGTCTTAGATAAGTAATCTGCCTTTTGGAGTTCATCCACGTGTGGAACTCCGTATGTAGATGGGAAGAGTCAAAGATGACAACTTCTAGCATAAGAAAACTGCCAGGCACTCTGGATATGCCTCTGCAGTGCATATAGTGCCTTAAGTCATTTTATTAAGATAATATGTCCTTAAGATTGGGCTTATGTTAACTGGCATTGTTTTAACAACTGATAAAGCTTTGGGTCAGCCTTGTCTCTTCCACAGATATAGGAATGTCTGAAACATAAATATCCATTAGATATCATAAAAATAATGGCAGGGCAGAACCACCATAGTGTTTACTACCCAACCACAACCTCCTTTTCTATCCAAAATGTGGTATAGAAATACGTGATGTTAACCTTTGTACAAAGCCCACTCACAGATACACTGTTTTGTAGTGATGAGACAAAGTTTTTCTCTGCTCTGCCTCTTCTGGACAAGCATGGGCTCACATCTGAGCTCTAGGCCAGCTGGGTACTGGCCAGCTTTGATCCAAAGGTGCCATGACAAGAATTAATGCAGGAAGTCCTGCTGAGGACAGCACCATACGAACAGAACTATCCAGCTCTCAGATTGGAACTTGTTCATCTTCCTTTGGTTGGAGGGCAAGACAGAGTGTGGCAATGGTCTAACGAGTCTGTGCCAACATGCTGTAAGGGACAATGTGGCATTGCATTACTGGTCCTCAGGGGCAACCTGCCTGGAAGGCAAAACTGGGAAGAAAGCTTGGGTCTCCTCCAAACTGTGAAGGTTATGAGCACAACTGACTTCATGCAACGTACATATGTAGCATACAGAGCTCACATGCAGCTCTCACTGGTCCTTTGGGTGGGCAAAACAAGTCTGGGAGATGTTTGTTCACCAAGACCCACTAAAGGTGCAATATTCTCACTTTTACCCACGTGCAAACTCACACACAGAATCCCACAGAATACATTGGGTTGGAAGGGACCCTTGAAGGTCATCTTGTCCAACCTCCCTGCAGTTAGCAGGGACATCTCCAACTAGATCAGGTTGCACAGGGCTCCATCAAGTTTGACCTTGTATGTCTCCAGCGATGGGGCCTCAGCCATATCCCTGGACAGTACTACAGCATCCTCACTGTGTACAACGTCCTCCTGATGTCCAACCTAAATCTACCCTGCTCCAGTTTTAAACCATTGCCCCTCATCCTATCCCTACAAGCCATTCTAAACAGTCCCTCCTCAGCCTTCCTGTAGGTCTCCTCCATGGAAATGCAGCTCTAAGGTCTCTCCAGAGCCTTCTCTTTCCCAGGCTAAGCAACACCAACTCTTTCAGCCTTTCCTTGAAGGAGAGGCACTCCAGCCCTCCCATGTATGCTAGCATTCCCTAAAGCCCATTCACAGTACAGTGACCCAGGATGAAGGATCCTGACTGATCCAGGAACCAGAATCACGTGAGGAAGGCAATCCAGGATTAATCTAGGTTAGAAGCTTGCACAGGACATATGAATGTTAGAATAGTTGCCTGTAACTCATTCATAAATGAACATTTGAACCGTAATGGTGAAATAAAAGGAGATAAATATTTAAATGGGCCCAAGATTAACAAGAATATGGCATACAGTATGGTATAATTACTCCTTATAACACTTAACAGTGACTTTGCAGTCTTATTTACCTTGACTAAGAAATGTTTGGAGGAATTTTTCCCATGTAGGGAATCGTTTCTCATTGACTGGCTGTACGTGCTGTGCTAAAAGGCCCGGCAGCTCCTGGGAGATCTTCACCAAAGCTGGCTCCTGCAGAAACAAATTAAATAGAACCACAAGCAATTTTACTACAGAAATGAAAACTGCTTGTGGGGTGATTAAAAACCAGGCCTCCAACAGGCAAAAAAGAAAAAAATAAAAAATGTGGTTACTGTTTACCCACAGTCAGGAAGCCTTTTTTAATTTTTCTACTTACTACTCTTCCCTCTTGTCCTTCTCTGAAAGACAATTCCACCCCCCTACCCCTCCACCCCTCCTCCTTCAGGAGAGCATCTATTTCATTATAATTTATATCAATAATTTGATCTGGCACCTGAAAATGCTAAGTGCCTGGTAACTGCTGTGGGATCAATAGCAGCAGTCAATAACTTCTACGTTGTTTAGATTTTGAAGCTCTGTGTATTGAAATAGTCACATATGGCAGCAACAGTTTGACTGATTCCATCTTTAAGCTGTTCTATCAACCCAAAGAGCCTTTAGATTAAAAAAAAAGGAGTCATCAAAATCATAGAATCATAGAATTGTTTTGGTTGGAGAAAAACCTTTAAGATCATCAAGTTCAACCATTTTCTAACTCTGCAAAGGCTGGTGCTAAACCATGTCCTTCAGTACCACATCTCTGCCTCTCTGGAACACCTCTAGGTATGGGGACTCAACCAACTCTCTGAGCAGCCTGTTCTAGGGTTTGAGAACCCTTTCAGTGAAGAAGTTTCTTATAATGTCCAACCTAAACCTCCCCTGCTGCAACTTGAGGCTGTTTCCTATTGTTCTTTCAGTTATTCCTTGAAAGAAGAGACCAACCCCCACCTGGCTCCAACCTCCTTTCAGGGAGCTGCAGAGAGCCAGAAGGTCTCCCCTCAGCCTCCTTTGCTCCACGCTGAACAACCCCAGTTCCCTCAGCTGCTCCTCACCAGACCTATTCTCTCCAGACTTTTCACCAGCTTTGCTGCCCTTCTCTGGATACACTTCATACACTTAATGTCCTTCTTGTGGTGAGGGACCCAAAACTGAACTCAGATAAATCAGACAAGAGCATTTATTTTCTGTTCTCTGGTCTGTAACATACTCACAGTGTATTTGTGCCTCTGTCTTTGGTAGAATTTGACAAGTCATATTTGTGGGAGATAAACTTTTTCCCAGTTTCAGAGTCTTTATTACCACACACACAAAACAACTCCATTAAATCCCAAAGCTAACTGCATTGCTTTCACCGTTCAAAACCATCCCAGAAGTACAGAAGCATATAAAGTGCAAGGACCCTGACTCTATAGCTTCAGGCTCCTTTCCTTGCTGCTTCATAAGCGTTCCCCTGCTTCCCCTGGGTCTCTTTGCTTCTGTTTTACATCCTCTCTCTTCAGCATCCCATGCTTCAGAAGATGACCAACCGTCCTCTGATCTTGGCAATGTCCTTAGCCACAATCATATTACCCTGAGCTCTGGAGGAACACGATAAAACCTCTAAGAACAGGGGGAAAGAAATAGACTCTCTTCTCCAGAACAATGAGTTTGAAAAGATTAATTTTGTCATGAAGTGCATGATGTGATGTAACCAAAAACAGGAATTAAAAACCACTTCCCTGTGATTTATGTACCAGAATGAGGAGGAGGAAAGGCCAATAATTTGCTCAGGGAGGTGGTAGAGTCACCGTCCCTGGAGGCATTCAAAAAACATATGGACATGACATTCAGGGACATGATTTAGTGGCCATGGTGGTCTTAGGTTGGCAGTTGGACTCAATGATCTTAGAGGTCTTTTCCAACCAAAACAATTCTATGATTATGTCATTAAGGTATAGACTTCACATGTAGAAGACCCAGATATATCTTGTTCCTGGATTCAGTCTGCCTGTGAGACCTCTGGAAAGTGACTTTCTGTCCGTGCCTCAGCTGTCCAGCCATGAAAGAGGGACAGTTGTTGTTCCTATCTCACAGAAATAGAGAAAAAAGTGCCTAAAAAAATACTGCCCAGAGAGGTGGGAGATGCCCCATCCCTGGAACCATTCCAGGTCAGGTTGTCTGAGGCTCTGAGCAACCTGCTCTAGTTGCAGATGTCCCTGCTGACTGAAGGGGAGTCATCTAGTATCTCGTTGGACTATATGATACTCTCTGTTCAAATAATGGACAAGAAATCCTGTGCTACTTCCTCAACAAACCCAGTGCTACTTGCTTAAATGAGGTCAGAGAGCATTGGAAGGGGACTTCACAGGACGGACTCAGAACATTTATTAGGACAACACAGATGAATGGAGGCCAGCCCAGGAGCACCTTGCAGTTCAAAGCACCCTCAGCACTCATTGACTATGAAAGATGAGTGTGTCAAAACCTGTCACCTTACAAAAGGTGCTTTTAAAGAAATCACCAATTCAAAGATATCTGAGAACCATTCTTGTAAGATCAAACTCAACTTCTAAAAAGCAGAGATAAGATAATTGAGGTGTTCACGGAAGAGAGTCAGGCACCTGCTTTTCATGGATCAGCACCTGGAATGGAAGGTTTTTTTGCAACTGTGAGGTCTAAAAAGGCAGTAATTGTGATTATAGGGAGTTTCAGCAGGCAAATTCAAGCCCAGATCCAACATTCAGTCATGAAGTCAAACCTTTTAAAAGGATCAGTGCTCGGTAGGCTAATTTGATTTAAATTGGACGGTATCTCCAGCAGAGCTTACCAATGTTTGAGCTCTTGATGTGGCCCCAAACAATTCAGAATCATAGCCTGGATGGAAATAGGGAGCATTTGTTCAAATCTTTCAGCTGATGTTTCATAGTACCAGAGGAAAAAAAAAAAAAAAAAAAAAAAAAAAAAAAGCAATCCAAAAGCTGTTTATGTCATGCAGAAGTCTTTAAAGCTATCCAGATCTGTTCTGTACCTTTTTAAAATAATGAGCAGCAATTTTAATGTAGAAATCTTTGTAAAAAGGTACAGAACAAATATGGATAACAGTGAATAACATTTTTTTTATGCAGAAATCTTTAAATCTATGCAAATCTGTTTTGCACCTTCTTATAACAATGAATAAGCCTGAAAAAAACCCAACCAACTACACTTTCCCCTCCTGCTAAATGTAAAAGAACTTCTCCCTTTTTTGCAAGCTGAATTTTGAAAGGCTTCCTTAAAATGTCAATTGCCAAAAAAAAAATTAGGACCAAATGGGGCATATGTTGAAAGCAGTAGTAGGAAATCTACTGGAGACAGCTCAGTCAGCAAAGAAGAGCCTGTTGAGAAGTAAATAAATAGAAAGAAGAAATAGAAACAGGAAGACCTGGGGACAGAAAGAGGCTTCAGAGCAGAATGAATGAGAAAGACCTAGGGCTTTTTAGCTAAAAATCAGAGAGAAAGGAATATTTAGACCTTGCAAGCAAATAGAGTGAAGAAAGTAACTCCAAATAAGTAAAGCTGACTGGGCCAGAGAGGAATGAAATCAGCAGACAGATCCTCATCAATACAAACTGCCACATCTCTGCTGAAATCAATGAAGCTGGGGCAATTTATGCCACTTCAGCAGCACCATGACAAGTCATACCAGTTACACTGCGATCGGTGGAGCTGGGCTAACTGATTCCAGCTGCCTGGGTGTGAATTGGGCCAACCCAGCTTACTCTGATCTTCTCAGCAACACCAGTAAAAGTGGTTGTATTGGAAGAGGTCAGTATTGCTGTCTGGCTCCTCAAAGAACTTTCATTAGGTCCAGTTCTGCAAATTAAGGTTTTTTTTTTCCTCATTCTGATTTGCTGCTTTTCCCTCATTCAGGCAGGTGCACGCTGGCCAGAACCACAGCTAACCCCCCAGAATAAAACAGTCTGAGAGGTTTATCAAGACGGAAGTAGGGTTTTTTGGAAGTGATACACTGAATGCCCTTATCTACTTAAGGGTTTGCAACCTGCTTTGAAGCTCGGGCATTTCCCCGTTAACTGCAAAGTTTAAAATTTAAAAAGTGCCAATTTTGCCTTCCACGAGCTGGAAAAGTACGTCCTGATAGAAGGCACCATCATGTAAAACAGGCGTCGTTACCAAGTAACACAAATGTTTTTCGTATGTAAAATTGCTTTGTAAAATATTTGCTCCATCTGCTGAAAGTAGCAAAGACAATTTTCCCTGATAGCTAATGGCCCATTTCAGCTGGATGGCAAACGATTCACCGTGCCTGCGACTTGCATTAAGTAGGATGGTGAAAACAGTGCACAGAATTCTCCACTTATGTAGCATTATCTCCTCGCTGCTTCCTGAGAGCCCGTCCCTCATTACCACGGCCTTCGCTTTGGATCAGCACACAGGACGAGGGTTGCTTTTGACTCAAGAGGCTTTTTTGTCAGGCTGAGGCACATATGCTATGCTTCAATACAAAAGCACAAAACAGCCACTTCCCTTCACTAGGAGAACAAGAAGGTTAGTTCTCTTTCAACTTTCCAGCACTTAAACTGCTGTTCCTTTTTTTCACACCACATGGGGCCATGGTTTTCTCTTCTGGCTCATGCTGTCACTCTGCACGCTGAGGATTTCAATATATAAAGATCAAGCACTTCTTTTAATTCCAAATTCAACAGCATACACACACACACACAAAACAAAAAAGGGGAACGAAACAAAACAAACAAAACCCTACTGGCCCAGTCCAAAAAAAAAAAAAAACCAACAAAAAAAACCCCCCCACAACCAACCAAAACCCAAACCACAAAACAAAACAAAAATCCCCAACCCACCTCTCCCAATTGCTTATTTCATTGTATACTTTGCCATTTCCATTCCAAAAGCACATGTTTACATTGTGCCCTGAACTACTTCAACATCTGCTAACAGACCAATAAAAAATAAATAAACCAGGATTGTTTAGCAAGAGAGATCCTTTCCATTTCCTCCCCAACGCTCCCAAACTGGCAGCAGCAAGATGCTGCAGGACCCCTTTTCATCCAAGTCATCTCAGAAAACAATGTATGTTGGGCAAATCAAACATGAAATTCTCAGCAGCCTGTGCTGCCCAGAATTGGGATGGGGGGGGGGGGGGGGGGGGAGGGGGGGGGCAAGNNGGGGGGGGGGGGGGAAGAAGAGTCTTGAAAGCTCTGTGAGCTTGTCAGATAATTCTGTGTGTTTATGCACAGCATGTTAATTTGAGATTAGGATCATTTTATTAAGTATTTCCTTTTTTTAATCCAAAATTACTCCATGTGCCTTGCCTTTTTGGGCATAAAAGGATAATTTGATTAAATAGTTTGCATTTTTAGACCAGAATTATTCCATGTGCATTCCTTTTTGGGGATAAAAGGATAATTTGATTAAATAACTTGCTTTTTTGAATCCAGGATTACTCCGCATGCATTGCTATTTTGGGACATAAAAGGATGATCTTATTAAATAATTTGCCTTTCTTTTTAATCCCAAATTACTCCACATGCATTGCTATTCAGGGCATAAAAGGATAACTTTATTTGATAATTTGCCTTTTGTTTTTTTAAACCCAAAATTACTGCTTGTGCATTAGTTTTTTTTGGGCATAAAAATGATAACTTTATTAAATAATTTGGTTTTTTTAATCCAAAATTACCACATGTGCATTATTTCTTGGGAATATAAGGATAATTTTATTAAATAATTTGCTTTTTTAATCAAAAATAACTCCATGTACGTTGCCTTTTTGGGGCACAAAAGGATAATTCGATTTTTTAAAAAAACAGAATTATTTCATGTGCATTCCTTTTCGGGCATAAAAGGATAATTTGATTAAATAATTTGCCTTTTGAAATCCCAAATTACTCCACGTGCATTGCTATTTCAGGCATAAAAGGATAATTTTATTAAATAATTTGCCTTTTTAAATCCCAAATTACTCCACGTGCATTGCTATTTTGGGCACAAACCCATTCTCTTTTGTGCAGTCGCAGCCTTTACTTTTCAGGGCTCCCCACATCCACCCTCAGAGCAGAGAAAACATTAACAGAAACGTCTCAATCCTCAAGAATCCCCCTTTTAAAAAACAAAAATCCTGTTTGTTTCAAACGCAGCCTTTGTAAACCCAGGTACAAAAGGAGGTAAAGGAATACTTGAGTGCAGCTTTCCTGTGCGTGTGCAGAGATCTCATTAAGAAGGCAAACAAATTTAGATGCCTTCAGATTAATAACATTTTCCTAATTAATTTGTTTTTCTCTTCGTTCGATCTCTCTAAATTTTGTTCACCTGCAGTCCCTTTTGGGCTCATTATCTCTAAAGAAAGGATTCTAATGAACACCTCTCCCCCAAAAAATGTGATTGCAAAAATTAAAAAGGCATCATGTAGCTAAATCCACCCTCGCTTCCCAGGAATTTGGTCTGAATTGCTGAGCTGTAACGCTGCAGGAATTGTCAGACAAAACCTGCTTTGTGTTTCACAACCAACACACAGTTAAACTTCTTTTCGAGTTGCCTCTGTTTTAGTTTTGGGGGAATTTAGCAAAATAAACATTTTTAAAATAATCCGAGTAGGCATTTTATTGGCTGCCATAACATTAACGGATTCCGGATTTCTTTAGTGCTCTTGCTTTCTCCTCTCCTTCCACACTGTTATTGCTACAAACTGGCACTTAAATTCAATTGATTCAAAATATTCTGGATCCATATGGCCTAAAACCCTGGAGCTGAAGTTCTGATATTGCCTCACTGCTGTTTTCTAGCATTTGCCTCTACTCCAGTCCCCAGATGGTGGAAGTAACATTTAAACCTCCTTTCCTCTGCCTTGTACAATAGACCTTGGCACCATTTCAACTGTTTACTCCGGTAATTAACAGCACTGATACCACAACAATTACAACTCCTACAATCTTCACACAATAATGCTATGAATTAGTGAGAGCTAATGGCTGGAAGGTATAGTGGTTCCAGACTGCGAGATCTGTGCATTTTTAGAATAAAATAAAAGGTACAAACAGCACGCTTGCGGTAGACAATGATTACCTAGTAATTAGTTTACACAAAGCTTCCTATTTAATGGCAAAACGCTGTAATTAACGCGTGACAGAAAATCAAAGGGTACTTTGTAAGCATATGAAAAATTAACACTGCAGGCCTATAGCTTTATGTACTGATTAGAAGCATATTAAATCAATAGGACATACAACCCAACAGCTTGCGGATCTGATTATTGCAAGCCTCGGGAATGGGTATCGCGGCTTTAATGTAACCAAGGGATCCGATTATCAGCCTTTATTTTACTTAAGGTTTGAGAATCACCTGGAACATCACCACTGTAGACAGGCTAATATATATTAATAAAGAGAATAAGAGTATTATGGGCTGTTTGCAGATACAGTTAATATTAAACTCTTTAGGATATCTTGCTGACGGAGCACTCAGAAACAACCTGCAGCTGAATTGCTTTATAGGGAATCAATTTCTTCCTCAAGTCTTTGCGGTCTTTTTTCTTTTCCTATTAAACATCATATGGGTTTGAAGCAATTTTAAAAGCCTGTCAAGATACTGTAAATGCCTTTTTTTTTTTTTTCTCCTGGGTATCTGACAGTGTTTCTGGCCCTCTTCAGGCTGCAAAAAATATCACACTGCATCTGAGTGCGTGCAGTAACAGCAGCAGCAGTGGCTACTTGCTTCAGAACTCCTTCTTTAGGTGTTCTACTAAGACTCATTAAATAGCTTGCAATTTATTACAGTTTAGGTAATATTTGCAGCCATGCCCTTGAACAAAGCTGATAGTGTTACAAAAGGTGGACTCCAAAAGAAAATGTTTCCCCATGAGCACAGTCAGACATTGGAATGATCCCCCAAGGGAAGCAGTGGATTCCCCTACACTGGACAATTTTAAGACTCAGCTTGACAGGGTGCTGGGCCAGCTGATTTCAACTACACTATCACCTAGAAAGGCTGGACCAGATGATCTTTGGGGTCCCTTCCAACCTGGCATTCTGTGATCAGAGCAGTGAAAATGGGAATGGGTGGCAGAAAGGGAACAAGCAGTGCTAGGAAGGATGAAAATGTTCAGAGACGGTCAGAAATGTGTAAGGACTGTGTTGTCTAAGATTTGACAGTATTAGGGTTGATTTTAATTCAACCTGTTCATAAACACATTCTCTTTACTCTGAATTCCTGACTTCAGGAAAGAAACAAAGTTTAGGATGTAAGCCTCAAGATTCTCAGAACAAATTCACTAGACCACTTACAAATCTCACGCTAATCCTGATTGAGATAATCACAAAAGTTTATTGATTATCACAGAACTTCTGAAAGTTGACCAAAAAAAGGTTTAATTTCAAGAACTATCCAGCATTTTGCATTACTTGATCTTGGCCTTCAAAACTAATTTTCCAACAGCAATTAATGCAATATCCTGCAACTGGTGTCTGAATATTGCTAAAGTAACTCAAAACCCTGCAACCAGTGTCTGAATACTGTTTCATGCAACTCAAATCCTGCAACCAGTGTCTGAATATTGTTTCATGCAACTCAAATCCTGCAACCAGTGTCTGAATATTGTTTCATGCAACTCAAAATCCTGCAACCAGTGTCTGAATATTGTTTCATGCAACTCAAATCCTGCAACCAGTGTCTGAACATTGTTTCATGCAACTCAAGTCCTGCAACCAGTGTTTGAATATTGCTCTATGCAACTCAAAATCCTGCAACCAGAGTCTGAATATTGTTTCATGCAACTCAAAATCCTGCAAGCAGAGTCTGAATACTGCTTTAGGCAACTCAAAACAACCAGTGACTGAATATTTTGTTTTATGCCACTCAAAATCCTGCAATCAATGTCTAAATGTTGTTTCATGGAACTCAAATCCTGCAGCCAGAGAGTCTGAATATTGCTTTATGCCACTCAGTTGGCTTGTCTGGATTTGCCACCATTTGAAGTGATTTTGATTTCCTCAAACATTTAAGTGAATTAACCAAGACATAGTCTATAAACAAAAGAAGCAGTGACAAACCACCATGACCCAACTGGAGGCAATAAGATTCAGACACTCTGAGGTTTAAAACAGGAGGCTGCCCAAGCACATTAAATAGCTTTTTTTCTCCTACAATAGATATTTAATGGAGAGTTTTGAAATGGTTCTGTAGCTATGGCCAATTATAACAGCTTATTGAGGGAATATTTGTTGCTTGGTTTCCTGTGTCTTGTTCTATTCTTCTATTTTCAGCCCTTCTTTATTCCCACACTCATCCCTTGTTTGTTTGTTTTCAGTTTGATTTTGGTTTTCTTTAGGATTGCTGCTAGGTAAACTTGTATCATGCTGCTGATCCTGTTGGTTAAAGAGTCACAGTGTAATGAAAGAGAAGTCTGAAATTAATTTGACTAGCAATTTAATCCTGAGATGCAGCTCATCCAGAGATGATATCTAGTGATTTAGAGTCCTACAAATCAGTTAAACAAGAGGATGGGATCTCTAGAAAGACTTGGGTTATTTTATGTAAAAAGGGGACTGTTAAAAGAAGGGGAAAAAATGCAACACTAACAGAGGTGATGTTATCTTTCCTCTAAAAGGGAAGAAAACTCTGAGGATTCTGAAGAGTTTGAGGTGGTACTTTGAGTCCTAAAATGCAAAGTCAAAGACCAAGAGGTATCACAGACTTTAGACAACTTGGTTTCCTCTTCAAAAACAAACCAGCTGCCTGGTACACCACTTCTGCACCAACCTTCAGCTTGAATTCTGAAGGATCTTCCTTCAAGGTCGCTGAAGTACAGCTGTATGAGGTCTACTTAGCTCCAAATCTTGGTTGTGACAGTGGTCACAAGAGGATTCTCAGAGAAATATGAAAACCAGGCCAAACAGATCCATTCCCCAGACACTCTTCCAGCCTCCAACAATTTGCATTTTAGAATCCCTCCAAGTCAGAGACTATGTCAGCAATAACAGTTAACAGTTTTCTCTTCCATGAATTTTGAGTCTCCCAGATCTCTCCAGATACTACAAACAGTTTTTCACTTACTCTAGCAGTAGCAGACCCACTGTTGCTGCTATGCAGGGTACAGAAAACAGGTTGGAAAATCATAGTAAGTGCAATTCACAGAGCAAACATGCCCTATATATTCTTCAAATGGTTTGGGTTGGAAGGGACCTAGGGTCATCTAGTTCCAAGCCCCCATCATGGGCAGGGACACTTTCCACTAGACCAGGTTGCTTCAAGGCCTCATCTAACCTGGCCTTGAACACCTCCAGGGAGGGAGCAGCCACAACCTCCCTGGGCAACCTGTTCCAGTGTCTCACCACCCCCACTGTAAAGAACTTCCTCCTAACATCCAGTCTAAATCTATGAATTTGCTTCCTCCCTACAATATTCACATTACAAGACACACTTGAAGATCCAAGGTACTTACTGATCTTTTCATGTAACTGTGGACAGGCCCTGGTATTTTTTTCACTCTGCAGAATGTCTCTAGAAATGGCCTCACAATTCTCATCTGAACTTGTGGAGGCAGCAGGTCTCTTGATGCTGAATACCAAGAAGGCAAATGGCTTCCTGGGGTGCACCAAGAACAGAGTAGCAAGCAGGTTAAGGGAGATTTTTCTCCCCCTCTACTCTGCCCTGGTGAGACCACATCTGGAATACTCTGTCCAGTTCTAGGCACTCCAGTTCAAGAAAGACAGAGACCTGCTGGAGAGGGTACAGAAAAGAGCTGTGAAGATGCTGAGGGGACTGGATCATCCCTCTGATAAGAGTGAGAAAAAATTGCCCTTTTTAGTGTAGAGAATACAAGACTGAGGGGGAATCTCATCAATGCTTACAAATGATTAAAGGGTGGGTGTCAGGAGGATGCAACCAGGCTTTTGTCAGTGGCACCCACTGACAGGACAAGGGGCAACTGGCACAGACTTGAACATAAGAAGTTCCATATAAACGTGAAGAGGAACTTCTTTAAAGGTGACAGAGCACTGGAACAGGCTGCCCAGAGATGTGGTGGAGTCTCCATCTCTGAAGACATTCCAAAGCCACCTGGACATGTTCCTGTGTGATCTTCTTTAGGTGAACCTGCCTTGGCACGGGGATTGGACTTGATCTCCAGAGGTCACTTCCAAAACCTACCACTCCGGAACAAATCACCAAACTAATAATTATGAATTTGAAACCACATACAAACTGATGGCTTTTAAATCTGGTTTTCTAAGGATTGTTTTTTTCAGGATGCTTTTCCTCACTAGTAACTTTTACAGCTGTTTGCTATTTCCAGCAGCATAAGACAGCATATTTGAGGTCTCAGAGATCCTTAGACTCCTGCATATTTCATTCCAGTGGGTGTTTAGGTGAGGAGAAAGATTCTATAAATATTGAACTGAGAGAAATAGCACAGCATAAACTGGCAGATTCCTCAGACTCCACATGATTGAGAGGGGTTGTGAGGTAATACATTTCCACTGCAGAAAAGGCCATACATGAAACTCAACTTCATTAGTTCTGGCATTCAGAGAACTATTTGTAGTTTAAATATTCATTGGTATTTAAATGTCTTAATTTCAATAAGCATTTGATATTTCTGTATGTTGTGCCAAATTCATTCCTAATGTAATGGTTTTAAAGCCAGAAGGAATGTATCCAGAAAGGATTGTTTCATTTACATAAACTACTCATTATAGCTCTTTTGATTTTTTTTAATTCAGTCAAAACTGGTCTGAAATTTTTGTTTGATTGAATTATATTGCATATTAAAATTTCAAATTGAGCTGATTACAGCTCTGTTACATTTGACAAGTACAAAATAATTCCACATTATAAAACAGAGCTTATTCTATAAAGCTGAAGGGCTTAATTTCTCTGATCTGCTAAAGATCCCTCACTCTCTGCAAGTCAAGCAGCATGGAGGAGGGGACTGGAAAGCCACCCTAGTAGAGAGCATCACCCAGTCACTGGGCTCTCTGGGACTCAAAGGTGGGAGAACTTGCCCAGATCATGCTCCCACCATCTTGGTCAGTGGTGCAGAGGACATGAGTCACCAAATCTAGTTCTTTGCTGGCATAAATCATAGAATGACAGAATGGTTTGGGTTGGAAGGGCCCTTTAAGGCTTGTCTAGTTCAAATCCCCTACACTCAGCAGGGGCAACTGCAACTAGAACAGAGCCCCAAACAACCTGACCTGGAATGGTTCCAGGGACAGGGCTTCTAGCAGCTCTCTGGGTAAGATGGGCCAAAGTCTCACGACCCTCAATGTAAAATATTTCTTCCTTCTCTTCAATCTGAATCTTCCTTAGTTTAAACCATGACCCCTTGAGCTGTCACAGGAGACCCTGCTAAGAGATTGCTCCCATTTTTCTGTCAGTCTCCTTCCCTATTACCCAGCCTTAGTGTTAATAGTCCTGTTTCAGTGCCTTTTTAGTTCTTTCATGGCTAATTGACTGTGGATAAAGGACACGGTGATAACCTCACTAACCCTTTTACACTGTTTACCTTGAGTTTTGATGCAACCAGGAATCAGCCTATTAGAAGCTCTTAAACATTTGACGGAAGTTGGAAAATATATATAGGGAACTACTTCTTTGATCTCATTTCCTGAAGTCAGCAGGAAAGCTTCCCTAAATCCAGACCAGGTTTCAAGTGTCAAAGCCTGAAACTTGCTGCCATTTTGAACATCTTGTTTGAGTGTGGGTGTGCAAATTTGTCTGCCTTTTGAGAGCCCTCTCTCCTAGAGCAGGAGACCTTTTTTACACATAATAAATTGCAGTCTCCACTGAGTATTGCCATTGAGAGCAGAGGATTAAAATCATCCTTTGTTAAGGAATACCATTGTAATGACACACATTTAAACATCAAAGCATTAGTTTATGAGCACAGGCATGCTTTAATGTCCTATTACAGTATGGAGACCTGTTTCTTTTGATAATGAAGACATTGTGTCATCGGCAAAGGCTGCCACATACACAACGTGTGCTGGCAGGTTATTAAAAAATTCAGCTCCTTGATGAAAGACTATCCTGCAGGCTAGCAGCACTGTGAAAAGAGTCTCCATTCTGCTAGAATTATTAGAAATGAGAATATGACTGTAAGCAGTAAATTATGTTAATACTTACAAATAGCATCATTTGCATAGCAGTTTAAGATGCCATACCCAGATTTTCCTCATTGGTATGGAGTAGGCAACAGATTAAAAATCCTGTAGTTGGTGAGTTTGAACTGTGTAAAAAATCTGTTCCATTTGAAAAGGAGTTTAGGTGCCTCATTTCAAAGGTAACATTGGGCAAACAAAAATGAAGGCCAGGATTATTGATGCATTTTACCTTGCCAACCTAATGCAGCAGCTGAGTTCTCTCTGTTTTTGCTGCTGCATCAAGGGCAGAATTTACAAACTATGCCAAACATCTCTGTAAAGCCTTCATCCCACTGTGTGCTGCCGAGGACTGACAGCTTACAAAACATTTCATTCTGAGGCTCTGCTTCTAATGATCACAGAATGGTAGGGGTTGAAAGGGACCTCTGGAGATCACTGAGTCCAACCCCCCTGCCAAGGCAGGTTCACCTAAAGAAGGTCACCCAGGAACACTTCCAGGTGGGTTCTGAATGTCTCTAGGAATGGAGACTCCACCACCTCTCTAGGCAACCTGTTCCTGTGCTCTCTCACACTTAAACTCCTGAAGTTACTCACATTTAGATGGAACTTCTGATGTTCAAGTTTGTGCCCATTACCTCTAGTCCTGTCACTAGGTGCCACTGAAAAAAGCCTGGTCTCCTCCTCCTGACACCCACTCTTTAAGTGTTTGTAAGCATCTGCGTCCATGGCAGGGAAGCTGGATTAGAAGGTCTCTAAGGTTTCTTCCAGCCTAAGCCATCCTATGATTCTCCAGACTAAAAAGGCCCAATTCTCTCAATCTTTCTGCGTAAGGGAGATGTTCTCATTCCCTAATTATCTTTGCAGCCCTTTTCTGTATTTCCTCCAGCAAGTCCCTGTCCTTCTTGAACTGGGCAGCCCAGAACTGGCCCCAGTATTTCAGACGTGGTGTCAGGGCAGAGTAGATGGGGAGGAGAACTTCCTTCAATCTGCATGCCACGCTTCATGCACCCTTGGAGACCACTTGCCTCCATGGCCACATGGGCACATTGCTGGCTCATGGTCATCCTATTGTCCACCAGGACTCCCAGGTCCTTTCCCCCTCACCTCCGTAAGGATGAAGCCCAGTAACAACAAACAAGACACTGCTCCTCTGTTACTTACATGGGCCCACTTCTTACTCCACACCTCAGGGCTGTATCTCTGACATTCCTCTTGAGCCCAGTGGTAGCATCTCAGATGTGAGATATCACAATAAGCGGTGCCATTTCCTCCAACTTCATCATTCACTTTAAACAACCAACGCCACACTTCCATATTGTCAATGATGAGCTGGCTGAGGACACTGATCAGCTGCAGAGCGACAACACAAAGATATTTTGCACTACAACAGTATTGAGTTAGTCCTTGATTTAGACTACCAGTTCTTAAATATTTAGACATGAAATTTTCATAGAATCATAGAATCATTTTGGTTGGAAAACACCTTTAAGATCGAGTCTGACCACTCTCTACCAAGGCTGGCGCTAAACTGTGTCCCTCAGCACCACATCTCTGCAGCTTTGAAACACCTCCAGGGATGGGGATTGAAACACCTCCCCGGGGAGCCTGTTCCGCTGCTTGAGAACTCCTTCAGTGAAGAAGTTTCTTCTAATATCAGCTTGAACTGGTGCAACTTGAAGCCATTTCCTCTCATCCTATTACTTGTTTGCCCTTTTCTCAACCCACTCCAGGACCTCAATGTCTTTCTTGTAGCGAGGGCAATTTTCCAACTGTGGTTTCCGTTTCTTACACATGCTTGTGTTGTTACAGGTATTTGGATATCTTTTGATGAAGATTTGGCTTTCAACCCATCTTTGAGTGCATGTGGGCAGACTCCAAACTGCAACTGAGCACACCTTTGGTGGTCAATGGAGTTGTGTTCTGAGAGAGGAATTTGCCTGTCTAAGCTTTTTTGTCCAATAAGGATCTCATGTTTGTGACAGGGACTAGGAGAGGGTGGACTGCTGCACTATTTGCAAAAATCTGAGGAAGAGTTGTGCCAGATTCTAACAGCAGCCAAACATCTGTGCAATTCTCCTCCTGGAGAGTACATGACATGGTTCTAAAAGTACCAAGGAGTTACCAGGCAGGCTGTACAGAAGTGCTAATTATTTATTGTGTATGCACATGGACTTAAATGGCTTTAAAATGCCTTTTGCTCAGCTGCTGTAGGATTCAATTAGCTTCTCAAAAACTGCAAATGTCTTTGAACCGGGTAAAAGTCTTCTCAGATCTGGCTTCAGTGGTTACAGCCTTCTGCATTTGCACACAGGCATTTTGGAGACTTTTGTTTATTTATTTTAATGTTGACCTAAAATACAATTACATGTGTGTTCCAGATGCTATTATTTGTGGCTTTGGAGAACAGCATAAATGTGGTCTTGATTTTTTTTTTTTTCCTTGATGGCTCCCCTACAGTAATGCAAAGGATCAATAATACTGTAAGGACTGTACCAATCATAAAGAATTATGTGCTATCTTTAAGTGAAAATTGAATTGTGCTTTAACATAGTGGCACCTTGCTTTGATTATTTAACCTCAAATGTCAATATTTCATACCAGCAAACAACGGAGCTAGAACTTCCTTAGCACTGTGGTATGAATCAAAACTATTAGATGCACATAAATTATTCAACAATAAATCAAAGAGCTGTTTTTCAGATCATTGATCATACAGTTAGCACATCTGTTAGAGATCTTGTAATGTATTTGTGCAGCTTGGATTGTGTGCAGTGTTAAAGGTGATTCATAAAAAGCAAAGCCATGTGAAAAGCCTCTTGAACTAGGATACCTACAAGCCACAACACTGATATTTTCCATTGAGACTGGAAAAGTCCTTTAAGGTCTTTGGGTTCAACCATTCACTCAACACTACCAAGTCTGCTGCTAAACCATACAATTCATAGAATGGTTGGGGTTGGAAGGGACCATCTAGTTCCAACTCCCCTGCCATGGGCAGGGACAAGCTCCACTATACCAGACTGCTCAACCATGTCCCTCAGCACCACGTTTATGTGGCTTTTAAATACCACCAAGGGTAGTGACTCCACCACTGTCCTGAGCAGCCTGTTCAGGGCTTAACAACCCTTTGGAGGAAAAAAAACTGTTCCTCCTGTCCAACTGAAATCTCTCACAGTGCAACTTAAGGCCATTTCCTCTTGTTACGTGGGAGAAGGGAATGACCCTTGAGTGGCTCCAATCTCATTACAGGGAGTTGTAGAGAGCCAGAAGGTCTCCCCTCAGCCTCCTTTTCTCCTGGCCGAACAACCCCGCTTGCTGCAGCTGCTCCTCACGAGACCTGTGCTCTAGACTCTTCACCAGCTTCATTGCCCTTCTCTGGAGATACTCCAGCCCCTCAATGTCATTCTTGTAGTGAGTGCCTCAAAACTGAACCCAACTAATCAGACAAAAGCATTTATTTTTCACTCTTCAATCTGTAGCGTAAACTCACAGCGTATTTGTGCCTCTGTCTTTGGTAGAATTAGACAAGTCATAGGAAACCTGTACTTGGGGTGTGGTCTCAACCAGTGTGGAAGACAAGGGGACAATCACCTCTCTCTTCCTCCTGGCCATGTGAAACTTAGCACAGAGCATAGACATATCATTACAAATTGCAAGATCAGCTTATAAAATGCAATCCTAAGGCACCGAATGCAAAATAAACAGCTGCAAACTGAACGTGATATGGAAAACTCTTGTGCCTTGAAATTTTAGTTTGGCAATTAAATGTTTTGTTCTTTTCATACTGGTAATGCTAACAAGAGAGATGAACTTAGCAATGTTAAACTGGATAGAAAGTAAAACTCCAGCTCAGTGAACCTTAATCTGAATGGGCTGACTGCTTAAGTGGAGGACATTTTTCCTTCACTGAATACCATTTCCCAGAAATCCCTGTTCTGTTTTCAGTCACTGGCAGAACTCCTATTAACTCATTGAAGCCATGACTTCATCCATGGAGCAACAACACAAAGTGAAATAACTGGACCAAACAGAAATCTCAGAATCCCAGCACAGTGGGGGTTGGAAAGGATCTCTGGTGATTATCCAGTCCAACAGCCCTGCTAAACCCAGGGGCACCCACAACAGCTTGCCCAGCATCACAATGTCCAGGTGCATTTGGAATTTCTCCAGAGAAGAAGACTCCACAACCTCTCTGGGCAGCCTGCTCCAGGGCTCTGCCACCTTCATAAGAAGTTCCTCCTCATGTTTCAAATTGTTTCTTATGTTCCAAACACCCTTGTGTAATCTGAAGAATGACCATGGGAAGACCAGAACAATTGCATTACTTCCTGACTTGGATACAAATTGTCAGAGACAGAAAAGAACCCAACCTCACACATGATTTAATCAAACCCAGTTTAACCAATAGAGGTGATGGAATGGCACCAAGTTTGCACTCTATCAAGTGAAAGTGGGCATCTACACATTCACATGTCCCATGTCCTAGATCCCACTCCTCTTACCTGCTCATGGCTGTGGATGTCAGATTCTCCAGGAGGGGTCGGCACACAAGCACTGGCAAAAATTCTTTTGCTTCCAGACTTGGTCCTATAGAGCTGAGCCACTTCTGGCACCGAGCCTAATATAGGCACATTGAGCATGTCAGCCACTGCTAAATCATCTTGGTGGGGAACCCCTCCAATAATGTAGGCATCTCTGCTCTGGGTAAGAATTTTTATCCTTTTGATTGTCTTGGGACTGTACTTCAGCTGAGTGGCTAGGCACATGTGATGCTGCTGTATAAAGATAACATTATTCTTGTTAAAAGGTGTTCTTTTCTCTTCCATGAACCTAATTTATAATGTTGCAGACAATAAATACATTATTAATAGCAGGCTGGGTTATGACCTATCCTGTAGCTTAGCAGTTTAAATTGATAAAAGCTGTTGGGGTGAGGCTCCATAATCGTGCACATCTTTAGTGTGGTGGAAATGGGCTCACTGGGAATAGAACTAATTACTACACATCTGTATTTATTTGATCCATGTGGAATTATCCTTCTGTCAGTCGGCAGAGAGGCTGGTGGCCTTTGGATAATAGTGATTCATCTCAGCAACACTTCTGGCATGGTTTAACTCTAAAGCTCCTAAAAATCAATACAAAAATGAAGAAACATTCCCCCCCCCCCAATCTCCCATAGCAGGGCATGCATTTCACCATACGGTCCAGCAGTATTTTAAGGGATGCTCTGAGAATAAAACACTTTGATTTACAAAAGCTTTCACTGATCACATTAAATTACTGGGGATATACATTTCCATTACACACTAGTTCTGATAGTTACTGTAAAGACAGCTGCAGGGTACTCAGGAAGAAGGTGACATTTTTGTTGTTGTTTAAAGTCCAAAGGTTTCAACTTTGGGGAAGGAATTTTTCATGTATTCTTCAGAAGATCTGTTGGCGAACAAGCTAAGATTAAACTATTAGTTGTGGCAGATGAAACCTCCAAAATATTCTAGACAATATAGCCTATGCATGGCAAACAGATAAGCTAATTATCTTCCCAAAGGTATATGTAGAGATTGAGACAAGTAGGGATGAACATCATGCAGAAATAACGCATTCACTGCCACAGACTGCCATAGAGAAATTATAATCATAGCAAGAGAAAAAAAAAAAAAAAAAATCTTCACATTGTGGTTTCATCTGATTTAGGCTCTAGTCAGAGGCATATTCCTTTCAGGGTAGCATAAACCCAGGATTTGCTAGAGGTTTCCAGGATGAAATAACTAATTTTTTTCAGAGGAACTGAAGTGTAAATCCTGATTCCATGATGGTAGAAAAGGATATGGGGGAGCCCTTCAGACTGGACAAAAGGAATCTCATTTTGTCAATTCCTCAGTGTTTACTCATATCAAACATGCAGCTCCTGAAGGTGCCCAAGTCTCTCTGTAAAGAGTCAGACATACTGCAAGAACAAGGAGGATTTAAGTCTGAGACACACTTCAAAGTTCTAGTAGAAAAAAAAGGGAGTCACCGAAAAGCAAAAAGAACAACAAAATTTTTCTGGAGTCTTTTTCTTTCCATAGGTTTAAAACAGACTCTTAATGTTCTGATTCATTTGTTCCCTTTCTCTTGAGTTGGTTTAAAAGCAGGGAGATGACCAGTTTCTGTTGGTCTCCTGGCAGAGTTCTGCCATGTAAAGAACAGGATCAATTTCCAGCCCCGGTCACTTGCTCCCTGAGGCCAGGAGTGGTGATGTAGGGAGGAGATTTGCTTTGTGTCTCTCAATAATGGATTTTACAGTTAATTAAGGAGTGCAGCAAACAGGCTGTAAAATCTAGTTCATTCCTGCTTTGAGAGCGGTATAGCTGCCATGATATATAGCGGTGTGTGTGAAAGCAGGTAAATGCAGAACTGAGGAATCCTCAGAATTCCAGCATGACTGCAAAGAGTGGTGGTTAGGAGATTAACCTGAGGGCTAGTTCTTGGCTCTTGAGCTTGTTGATTTTAATCTTTATCTTTAAACTTCTCAGAGAAGCTGATATTGGCATAAGTCTCATCACGATGAGCAAAGCTACTCGCTAAAGGAGAATCAGGGTGTAACCTTCTGTTGAACATGTCTCATAATGCACCTGGACACTGAGCTCATTTGAGTAGCAAATTCCTAAGGACAATGGTATATGGACATGCTTTTCTGTCTGCCTCCTCTCTGTAGGTGCCAGGGAGCACAGGGATACCTGTGTTTGGGTGTCTTTTACACAGATTTCCTTCCATCCAGTTCCATCTAAGTAGGCAGGAAATCAGTAAGGCTGATTTGAGCTTCCAAAATTGCCTGCTAAGGTGGCCTTCAAGCCACACTTTCATATAGTAGGAATAAATTTAGAGCCATTATATACAAGAAAAGCTTTTTATTAAATAACCCAGAAGAATCACAGAATGGTTTGGGTTGGAAGGGACCTTTCAAGGTTATCTTGTCCACTGCCTCTGCAGTGAGCAGGGGCAGGTTGCTCAGCGACCCAAACAACCTGACCTAGAGAGATGCTTTAAAAGGAACAACCTACTTTTAGATTAAAACTACTTCAGCCAAACCACCATGACCAAAATCATCCCTGAATGCCATTTTCCATTCCTGGAGAGTTCATCTATGTTTAGCAGCACATCTTCTATCAATAATATGGTGTGGTTTAGATATTTTGAGTATGTTTTATGTAGAAGGCTTCATAAAGCTTCCACTATGTGGTAATCAGTACTGGAGAAACAGTTCAAGATCCAAAGACAAAAAACCTACAATTGTCAAAGCATGATTTAAGAAGAAAAAAAAAATCACTGGTATTTACCAAGGAATTACCAAGAAGGTGAAGGCCCAGCACAATCAGCTGTGGTTTCTGTAGCTTTCCAGCATTCAGACAAAAGGGCAACACTGAAGGGAAGCCAGCTCCTAAAACTATCTTGATGCTTTTTCTCCAACTCAGAGAAAACAGAATTCTTTTTAAGTACGTCAAAGCTGCTGGACAGCTCTGACTCAAGAGTTGTTCCCTGCACAGCAGAGAGCCAAGCACTCTGCTCACATAGGTGTTTTCAGACTAGTTTTCAACAGAAAAGGACTCATAGAACAGAACCATAGAATCATTTAGGTTAGAAAAGACCTTTAAGCTGACCCCAACTGTTAATTCATACATATACACACAAGTGTTTTGCTGGTTGCTACACCACTACAGAGCTACACTTAAAAACCAACACATTTATGATCTATAAAAAGCCTCTCTACCTTCTTGAGTTTCTATCACCATATGGCACAACAAATACCCATTGAAAATAATAGAGTTATTAATACATATTGAAAACAGGAGCAAGGCTTCAAGAATAAGACCTAGGGATAGAAACATACCACAAAGCTTTGTAAAAATCAAATCACAGCTAGGACAATGCTGGCTTAAACCAATTAAAAACTCTTCTCCACTTCTGCTAAAATCCCACTAAATGCTGCTAAATTCCAGTAAAATTACTCTCACTGCTGAGTTTTCACTCAGTATTTTCAGAAACACTGCTGGAGGTGTACATTAAAGTGGTTTCTTAAGATCCTGTTTTACCACATGGATTTAAAACTGACTCGACAACTTTGGCACTAATATTTCTTCATTATCTAAGTAGTTGTAAGTTCTGTTCTTTCAGAAGTTCTGCATTGCATTGAATGGTAAGAAACACCACAAACACATGAATGATTGAATGCTGGGCTAGCCAGAGAGAAAGTTTGAGTAATAAGAATGGTTTATTGCTATGATTTCCTTAGAGATATAAATCTATCAAGTTCCCAGTCCCTAGCATATAGTAAGAAGGGACGAGTGGTCTACAAATAGCCAATACCAAACTATCTCAACTAAGTCTATAAAGCTAAACCAGGATATTTATTTCCAATGCTCTAACTAGTAGTCTAATCAGTAAAGCCCTTAAACTTGCAATAATATTTCACTGATGTGTACCAGAGCGTTACAAGTTATAAAATTTCCAATTTAATTTTACTGCATCCCTCAAGCTGTAGTAATTAGAAGACAAACTCACAGGGAAGCTGTTTATAGCTTCAGGGGTGAGAATTTTGAACCTGTCCTGCAGGTCACTCATGTCCTCAGGGTTCCCAGATCTAACAGCTGCCTGCAGACCCAGGAGTTTATTGTAATACCGCAGTAACTCCTCACTCAGACGAAGGGGGCAGATGTAGATGATGTCCACGTTGGCATCTAAAACAAAGGGGCACAGTGTTCATTACTGGCAGCAAGGTAGAGCCCATTCAAAACAGCAATCTGATAATCCCTGATTGTCTGCTAACGAACAGCTTCCCTAAAAGAGAGCTGCAAATAAAACCGAGCTCCGCAATTCCCAAATCTGACTGCTTTAACTGCTTTTTGCTGTGCTTCAGCATTTCTCTGAAGACAGGTCAGCAACCCAAAGAAATAGCTAGTTGTTGGAATTCAATCTGCAGAACATATTGGGGGCAGGATTTTGAGAGTGTTGCAAGGGGGGATTTATACGCACGACTCGCATTAACATCAGTGGGAATTGTTCACTGCTTTAAAAATATATCCCATTAACTTCAGCAAATTATAAAAGCCAGCTATTAAGTTTAGAAAGCTGATGAAATTGCAATTTCATATGCTGCCTGGATTTTGCATGGCCTGTTCCTATTCTTGTCCTGTCCACACAAAAGCTCACGGTAGGACACCATTAATAACCATTGCTGAGAGTGTGACCGTGTAGATTAGCCAGTTAAATACCGCCGTGTGAAAAGCTGCTTTTCTACATGTCAAACAACTTGGGCTAACAGACACAAACACTTAGAGGTGAGAAAACAAAATCTTTAATATATGCTGTTTGGGAAAATTTTAACTACTCTGCACTTCTCAAATATGAATGTTAATAGATGAGCGGGCCTTGCAACATCAATGGAATAAGCTGCCAAAAAACAGTCCCAGATTTTGATCCAGGTTCCTGCTGAAATCTGTAGGAAGTATTTTATTGTCTTTACTGGGCACTGGGAAGAGAGCCTGGAAAGTGCCAGGGACAACTGCTATCACATGTGAATAAATCAGGAGCAAAACAAACATTGGACTAAGAAAATCCTGAGCCCAATGTTATCAAGGAATAAGATTAGCCTTCCACTTTGTTTTGCCATAGTGCTGCAGGAAAACAACTCACATTAAAATGTAAGGCCAGAATCCCAAGTGAAGCATTGAAGTAGCTGAGTATCCAACAACCCAGCCCTGTATTTGAAGCCCTGACAGAGCCTTTTTATAACACAGTTCATTATCATGGAATTTTAAAAGCTAATTAAAAGAGAAGTTGCCTAGAACTCTTAGCCCATACTCCAGGGCTTTTTAGACATTTACTCAGATTTGCAAAGTGAACCTGACAATGTACCAGCTCAGGTACAAAAAGCCTACTTGCTAGTCTTGGCTGTAGTGCTGAGTGGACTGCACTGCCAAAACTTGACAGACTCAAGTGAATTTGTTGAACAAAATGCTGCAGCACATTTCACTACTCTTAGTACTGCCCTAGAGAGAGAATCACCAGTCCTGTGGAGGCTCCAGAGACAGATTAACTCATGGGAGCTCACCAGCAACAAGGAAACCTTCCAGTATTCTAAAGAAAATAAAGCCAGTATGGTAAATATCCATGCTCTCCTCCCAGGCACTGGTAAAGCATCTCATCTAGTTAACAATTTAGTTACTAATTGTCATAGAAGCACAGAATGGTTTGGGTTAGAAAGAATCTTAAAGATCATCTAATTCTGACCCCTCTGCACTATAATACTCATGGTCTGGTTTACAGTAGAACCAATTTTCATGGTCACAGATTTTTGAAATGAGGAGGAGTGCTTGGTTAATGCATTGACTTTGTCCCTTTCAGTTTCTAACTATCATTTTAGAGACAGGGGGAAAAAAAGCATGTGTGTGTGGGGAAATCAAAACAAAAAAACCCCAAACAAACAAAAAACCCTAAACAAAAAACAACCAAACAAAACCCCCACAAAACCAAACCTAAAACTGTAGTGTGGAGAAACAGTATTAGTGCCTAGATAATATATAAAGGCAATTACATTATTATTTTAGGTAACTGTAAATTTCTGGATCTAATATATTTTTGTTACAAACTTCCTAGATGGCATTTATAAAATAATAATGATGCTGAAATATGCATGAATCATGTAAAGTCATTCCAGGCAGCCAATGAAGTGGGTACCTGACAAGTAATATTCTTCCCTGCTTTGCTTAAAAGAGGACTGCCATACCAGGAAAAACTTTTAAATGTATGTCTTTTGCCTCATTTGCTAATTTAGAAAGGAGTGGTTTAAATAAGGGCTTGCTCTTCCCTAGCACATCTTTCTCTCCCTGTGAGCCTCAGCGAGCACCAGCAGAATTAGCTACCTAATTTTGTAGAACACTAAACACTTCTGATGGTTTGTGGTGCTCAGCATGCCCCAGGATGAAATTGGTTTACCTTACCACAGGGGCAGAAAGTATCAGCATGTTTTGTTTATGAATAATGTGGACAGGAGCAAATGCCCCAGTAGAAAAATGACTTCTGAGCTTTTATGTTGTCTATATTTAGCGTTAATGCGACAAAAAAGTTAAGTCCTCATTGGCCAGTCTCTTTTACTCACAACTCAAACCAGGCAGCCAACAGCTCATAACATACCCAGTATGTCACACAGCCTTCCCATCTGCGTGTTCTGCTGGAGAGCAAGATCAGGAATATGCTCACGGATGCACTGGGAATATCCTGGAAAAGAAGAAATCCCCCCCCAAACTGTATTCAGAAAATCCCTGGTGCATATTTGAATGAAAGCAGACTTTTGGATTTACAGAAGCTCTAAGAAAATGATTCCAACCCCCAAACATGGTATAGAACTAACTGAATCATCTTTATGAGTTTAGTGAATCATTGCTAATTTGTGAATGAGAGTAACATCAGGTTTTTATGTCATAAGCTTTTAAATACAGACTTGAATATTACAAACCTGGAGAGCCTCATGATTTCAACATGTGGACTGAGGATTTGGAGACTTCTGTATGGCTGGATTTTTATTTTAAGCACAAAAAATCCCCAACCAATCAACCAGAAAACCACCACCCCTTAGCACAAATCCTGGTACATTTTGTCCTTCACACAAATGCAAGGCACCAAACCCACTTCATTAAGATGTCTCGGTGATACCTGATCACTTTACTGCAGAGGATGAATGAGTGGCAGCCTGTCTGAGTTTGGATTATCTCTTTGGAAGTCAGACCTCCAACTGATTGCACACTCAAACATTCAAAAAGGCTGCAGTAAATGACATGGCCACTGTAGCTTGAATCTTTGCTGCTGCATTTTTAGAAATCCAGCTAATTCTAAATGAATCAGTGGGTACACACTAACACATCCACACAGTGCAAGTTGCTAGCCACAGTAGCTGGGATTGAATCAATAAAGAAGTTAAGCTTAATATTTCCTGTTTGGCATAAAATCTCAGTCATGACCTACTGCCCTTTAACTGCCATTTTCTTAATAAATTTGGCTCATCTCAAAGTGTCTTCTCTCAACAAAGAATGCACGACACATTGCAAACGTGCCTTTGGAAACGGCAGTAGCAGTGCAGTCAGGGGGATGCGACGTGACAGTCTAAGGAACTGTGGGGGTCTTGTCTGATGGGAAAGGAGGAAAATGAGCCACCTTCTGCTTCCCAGAACTTGGGAATAAAGGATACCTAGCTTTTCTCAACATACTACTTGTATTGGTTTAAACTGACTGGCCCCACTAGAAGGGACTGGGGGTAGGGCTACCCCCAACCCCAGTGGCACAGAGCAACAGAGCAAGCTGGATTGTATATTCTACACCATACTGGTGTCATGCTCACTGTATGATGGGAAAGGGCTTGGCTGGGGTTTATGGGACTTGTATATATTCTACAGCTTGTAAAGTTTCCTGTTCCAGGATTTTGTGTTTCTTCTTAGGTAGCTAATTCTGCTGGTGCTCACTGAGGCTCACAGGGAGAGAAAGATGTGCTAGGGAAGAGCAAGCCCTTATTTAAACCACTCCTTTCTAAATTAGCAAATGAGGCAAAAGACATACATTTAAAAGTTTTTCCAGCCTGGAGAAGCTCCTTTTACATTCTGGTTTTGGTTTGTGCATGGCAGCAGTAGTTTGAGAGGTTTGGTCTGCTTTGTACCCTGGTACCTTTTCTCCTGTCTTTTTTGTTTTCCCTATGCTATCCCTATAACAGAGCAGTAAATTGTCCTTATTTTGGCTTTCTTGGCTCACTTCCTCCTTGCCTACACAGAGGGGAGTGGGGGTGGAGGGAAGAAGAAAACTCCTCTGTTGTAACTGGACTGCCAGGANGGCCCCACTAGAAGGGACTGGGGGTAGGGCTACCCCCAACCCCAGTGGCACAGAGCAACAGAGCAAGCTGGATTGTATATTCTACACCATACTGGTGTCATGCTCACTGTATGATGGGAAAGGGCTTGGCTGGGGTTTATGGGACTTGTATATATTCTACAGCTTGTAAAGTTTCCTGTTCCAGGATTTTGTGTTTCTTCTTAGGTAGCTAATTCTGCTGGTGCTCACTGAGGCTCACAGGGAGAGAAAGATGTGCTAGGGAAGAGCAAGCCCTTATTTAAACCACTCCTTTCTAAATTAGCAAATGAGGCAAAAGACATACATTTAAAAGTTTTTCCAGCCTGGAGAAGCTCCTTTTACATTCTGGTTTTGGTTTGTGCATGGCAGCAGTAGTTTGAGAGGTTTGGTCTGCTTTGTACCCTGGTACCTTTTCTCCTGTCTTTTTTGTTTTCCCTATGCTATCCCTACAACAGAGCAGTAAATTGTCCTTATTTTGGCTTTCTTGGCTCACTTCCTCCTTGCCTACACAGAGGGGAGTAGGGGTGGAGGGAAGAAGAAAACTCCTCTGTTGTAACTGGACTGCCAGGACTCAGCTGCCAGCTTAGTTAAAACCAAGACACTCATTCAAGTTGAACTGCTTTTTAGAAGGATTTGTGTATCACATAACAGTGAGCTTTGCTAAATA
Source organism: Ramphastos sulfuratus (assembly GCA_013399055.1). Lineage (NCBI taxonomy): Eukaryota > Metazoa > Chordata > Aves > Piciformes > Ramphastidae > Ramphastos > Ramphastos sulfuratus. The sequence continues at coordinate 114,683 of WBNM01028982.1, read as the reverse complement.
TTCAGGAGGTGACAAACACATATGAAGTGACAAATTCTATTTGTTGTAAATATATAACTGTTTGGGTAGAAAGAATGATCAACCAGTTAAAAACAGCTGAAACAAAAATGAAATTATCTGCATCCCAAACACTACAGAAGTGTATTCAGCCATCAGTGTGGGAGGAAATCTGATTAGAAAGTTCATTTTTCCTTACACTAGCTGACAAAAATACTAAACAGTATTTGAATGATGCAAGCTATTTTTTTTAAGCTAAACTAGAAATTCAAAGGGGTTTGTTTGTCAGGAAACATTTGTTCCTGACAGTGACTGAAGCCTTTCTCTGTCACATTTCCTGAATTATTTCCAGAAGTTTGAGATGAATCTGAAACTGTTGTGAAAATGAAGAGTGCTGAAAAATTCACAGTTATGACTGCCTCCACTTACTAGAATTTCACTTGCAAGGGAGGTTAAAAAAAAAAAAAAAATCAGACTCTGATTTGCCCTACATGCTGAAATCAAGGAAAAAATAAATAGAGAATTTCAGGCTCTAGTTTTAAGTTACAAAAAAACTTGAACAGAGAAACTACTAACAGCTATCATCAAACTTCTGTGCCATAGTCATTTTATGCCCTGACCCAGTTCTTGTAATGTAGACACAATTATGATTACCCAGAGTTGGGCCTTAAAAAAAAAAACCAAACCTGCTGTAATCAGCTGTCATTTGTCATTTTAAGCAAATATGACTTGTTTAAATTGTCCAGCTTCCTACAAGTTAGCTCAAACAGACTTAATTGTGACAGTCCATAAGGCTAAAGAAATGAAGGCAAAATATTTTAGGGTGTTTAGCAGCTCCTTTTCAAAACAAATATTACAAGGAGGTGACAATTAAAAAGCATGAGAACAAACTACACACTGGAACTAACTAGAAGTGTCATAATGGGCCCAGTGACATACAAATGAGTTTTAAAGTGACAGGTGTGTAGGAACAGGATAATAAAACCTGTAAGATTATTTTTATTTTTACATTTTCACAGAGTGGTTTTGGTTGGAAGGAATCTTAAAGATCATTTAGTTCCAACCCCCCCTGCCACAGGTAGAGACACCTCCCACTAGACCAGGTCGATCAAGGCCTCATCCAACCTGACCTTGAACATCTCCAGGAAGGAGGTTATCTGTGACCTCCCTGGACAACCTGTTCCAGTGTCTCATGACTGATAAAGAATTTCTTCCTAATATCTAGTTTAAATCTACCCTCCTTAATCTTACAGCCACCATCACTCATCCTATCACTACAAGTCCTTGTAAAAAGTATCTCAACAGCTTTTTTGTAGACACCCTTCAGGTACTGGAAGGCCACTATAAGGTCTCCCCAGAGCCTTTTCTCCAGGCTGAACAGCCTTAGCTCTCTCAGCCTGTCCCCATAGGATAGGTGCTCCAACCCTCTGATCATCTTTGTGGCCTCCTCTGCACCCGCTGCAGCAGTTTGATGTCCTTCTTATGCTGGGGGCACCAGAACTGGATGCAGTGCTCCAGGTGGGGTCTCAGAAGGGCAGAGAAGAGGGATAGAATCCCCTCCCTCATCCTGCTAGCCACACTTCTCTTGATGCAGCCCAGCACTTGGCTGCCTTCTGGGCTGCCAGTGCCCATTGCTGGCTCATGTTGAGTTTTTCCATCAACTGACGCCCCCAAGTCCTTCTCTGCCAAGACTGCTTTCAAAGCCACTCCTTACCCAGCCTGTATTTGTGCTTGGGATTGCCCTGACCCAGGTGTAGGATCTTGCACTTAGCCTTGTTGAACTTCGTGAGATTTTTAAAAGGTTTTTAGTTTCCAGATCATTTTTGTCTTTTCAGACTTTAAATATAAGTTGTTTGAAATTCATCTCAACCCAAATGNGCCTTTATTTTATAGTAAACCTTTGATACTTCAATTTTAGAGTGAGTTCTTTTCTCACATTTGGTTGATTTGTTAGTTGCTTTATGCTGATGTTTCTCAAAACCAGTTCAACTGGCCACATATGTACATCACACTCACTGCTTATCATGATTAAAGTACTTATAATTAAAATGCTTATTATAATGAAAAATTCTATGGAACTCCACTAGAACTCTCAATATAGTCAATGCATTTAACAAACACAAGCATAAATAATATTTGCAAGCAGCATTTTCAAATCCCTGTTTTGGAAGGCTTAATTCCACACACACACAGCCTTACTTCAATAGCTTTCCTGGTTTTTCTAAGAAAACATCTGCCCTC
>WBNM01028982.1:54945-107445 GCA_013399055.1 Ramphastos sulfuratus | reverse complement strand
CTGCAACTCCCTGAAAGGAGGTTGGAACCAGGAGGAGGTTGGTCTCTTCTTCCTACTATCAGGTGATAGGACAAAAGGAAACAGCCCAACGTCCCTGCTGACTGTGGCAGGGTTGGACTAGATGATCTTAACACTCCTTTGCAACCCAAACCATTCTATGATTCTTTAACAACTCATTGTTCTCCATTTCTCAAGGTTGCTTTATCTTTGATTTTCACATCTCCTCCATGGTGCACAAGTCAAAAAGTCTGGCAAGATGAAACAAAACTCCAGACAGTTTGCTATGGAGCACAATAATTTGCCATAAAAAGAAAAAAACTTCCATCTTGCACGGGGATCAAGATCAGCAAGCATCAAGCAGTCAAGGTCAAATTCCCCTATAGTCTTCTGTAAATATAAAGGGAAACACTACATTTGCTTAACTGCAGTGAGGCAGATTTAGATGAGACACTAAAAAACTCTTTTCTAACAGTAAAGATAGTTAGTTAAGCGCTGGAACAGATGGCCTAGGGAGACTGTGGAGTTGTTATCTCCAAAAGTTTTCAGAACAGGTTAGAAAAACATCTGTCTGCAATATTACAGGTAGAGGTAATTCTGCCTGGAGGTCTGGATAACCTCTTAACATCCTTCCTAGACTTATTTTCTAAGATTCTGGTGGAGGAACAACAACACAAATCCCACAACATTTAGGTGGAAGACCTGAGAAAGAAATAGGCAATCTGTGACATTATTTCTTATTTTACTTCAATATTCACAGAATCACAGAACTGTCAAGGTTAGAAGGGACCTCAAAGATCAGCCAGTTCCAAGCCCCCTGCCATGGGCAGGGACACCTCGCACTAGACCAGGTTGCTCAGAGCCCCATCCAGCCTGGCCTTAAAAACTTCCAGGGATGAGGCTCACTATTTCCTGATTTGGTTCAACCCCTTCTGTACCAATTCACTGATTTACAGTCCCTTCCTAAATCATCTCTGGTGAAGAGAGTATTAAACCCATGAATAAACCCTTCATTTTCTTCACTAAATACCTGTGGCTGAGCAGGAACCTGCAGCTCAGATTCCAAGTGCTGAGCTGGGTATGTCCGCACCAGCTTTGATTTCTTTGCTGAAGCCATGGAGCTGCTGGGTGGAAGTGGTGCAACATTACCTTTACTAGAGGAGTAAGTGGCATAAATTGCTTCCTTTGAGTTTGGGAAGATGATGGTGGCTGTATCTTCAGGGTCCACCCTACTATTAATTTCTCCTGTACCAGAAAGAAGATTGATGATAGGTTTCACTGTTAGGAGCACAACAAGAAGATCAGACTGATGAATCACACTGCAAAAGAGATGCCTGATCAGCTATTGTAGATCATGACTGACAGTAACACAAGCTTCACATCAACACCAATGGTCAGATCTTCAGATTCAGGGCTTATGATTCCACGTTTTAGGGAATTTGAATTGGAAACATGCAGGTAAGAACCAACTGAGATTTCAGAAACTAACAGGGACCAAATCCTCAGAGGCATTAAGAAACCAGATGCCCATTCAGTTGCAAGACACAGGATGCACATCTGCATCTTGCACCAGTACAGCTTAGGGGTGACCTGCAGGACAGCAGCTCCGTGGAGAACCACCAGGGAGTCCCAGTGGACCACAAGCTCAGTGAGAGAACAACATACCCTTGTGGCCAAGACAGTCAATGGTATCCTGAGGTGCATTATGAAGTGTGACCAGTAGGTCAAGGGAGGTTTTCTTGCCCCTCTACTCCACCCTAGTGAGGCCTCATCTGGAGTACTAGGTCCAGTTCTGAGCTCTTCAGTTCAACAGAAAAAGCTACTCAAGAGAGTTCAACAGAGAGCTACAAGGATGGTTAAGCAAACAGAACATCTCTTATGAGGAAAGGTTGAGAGATCCGAGGCTGTTTAGCCTGGAGAAGAGAAGGCTGAGAGAAGATCTGATCGATGGTTACAAATACCTTAAGAGTAGGTGCTAAGATAATGGCACCAGTCTCTTTTCACTGGTGTCCAGTGACAGGATGAGGTTCCAGAACTGAAACACAGGAAGTTCCACCTGAACAGGAGGTGAAACTTCTAAGCTATGAGGGTGGCAAAACACTGGAACAGGCTGCCCAGACAGGTTGTGGAGTCTCCTTCTCTGTAGACTTTCAAAATCCTCCTGGATGTGTTCTTGTGTGGTCTGCCCTAGGTGACCCTACTTTAATAAGGGGGTTGGACTAAATGTGCTCCAAAGGTACCCTCCAATCCCTACCATTCTGTGATTCTGTGATCTTTATGCATTTAGTATTTCTAAGAATTTGAGTGAGTAGTCTTTAGGCAGTACTTTCCTTATGAGATTAGAAAAGGGACCTGAAAATGAAGTTGCAGGTGCAACTGATGGTCATTATCAACCCTCTGTACTCACCTAGAGTGGATTTCTTCTGCTGTCTCTGAAATTCATGGAAAGGTGCTGCTCTGAATACAACAGGAGGTATCTGAAGAGTTTTCTTTGGTACTGGAGTGTTAAGCCTTTGTTCAGTCAAGCTCAGAATACCTGCAGGAAGATGACATCACTGAATGATTCATATTCTTGCATAGTCCAGCTATGAAAGAAAATAATTAGTAGCAATCAAGAAAGAGTTAAACAAAGGCAGACTGAAGTTCTTCCAATTTCAAATTAAAACTGAAAAAGCAGCAGCTTTCCTTTAATGAAAGATTTGTGCCTTTCAATATTTTACCTTCTAGGAAGGTGAGTTTTGCCTATAAAAATTGATAAATACATAAAAGATATTTTACTGGTGCTGATTCTCAGAAGGAATTGTGGTTGTACAGTGGCAGTTTAATATGCAGAATGGATGAGAAACAACTCTTGTAAACCGCAGTGTAACCATGAATATGGACTGATTGCTAAAACAGTCTAAGTGCAGGTCTAGTTAGGACTGAATGATTGCATGATTAATAACCAGACATTAATCATAGCTGTTTATTTTGATTATGTTATTTAGTCACACAAAATCCCTCCACCATGTGCAATTTTCCTTTCCAGTAGCAACTTAATGCTGAATTACAAGGTAACTGAAGGTAACTGACTCAGGGAGGATGATGCTTAACACCCAATCATAGAATCATTTTGGTTAGAAAAGACCTTTCAGATCATTAAGTCCAACAATTCTCTAACTCTAAACCATGTTTCTCAGCACCATATCTCTGTGGGTTTTAAACCCCTCCAGTTTCTTCTAATATCCAACCTAGACCTCCACTGGGGCAACCTGAGGCCATTTCTTCTTGTGCTATCACTTGTATCATCAGGCAGGAGAGACCAACCCCCACCTGGCTCCAGCCTCCTTTCAGGGAATGGTAGAGCGCTGGGAGGTCTCTCCTCAGCCTTCTTTTCTCCAGGCCGAAAAACCCCAGTTCCTTCAGACACTCCTCACAAACCCTTCACAACCTGTTCTTCAGACCCTTCACCAGCTTTATTGCCTTTCTCTGGGCCTGCTCCAGCACCTGAATGTCCTTTTGGGAGTGAGGGCCCCAAAACTGAACACAGGTAATCAGACAGCAGTGTTTATTTTCCACTCTCCCATATGTAAAGAATTCACAATGCCTTTCTTGTAGCAAAGCCAACATAATATTCACTAAGTTAGCTACCACACAGAATAAGTAGTCTGGAGTTGATCTCTACCCTTCAGTCCTTACAAGTTTTGAGGTGCCAGAAAACTTGATTAGCAGATATCTGCAGCAAACAGCAAATGACACTGCTTAAGTAGCATACATCTGGTGGCAACAGCAGTCAGGAGAGCTTTCTGTGACTCACCTTTTGTTGTATCTTTTTCTAACAGGGGTAAGGCAGAATCTGCGTATTGACAGGCAGGCAAATCAGACAGGTTAATCTAGGAAGAGACAGAATCTTCTTTTAACAACAAGAAATGTGGGATTTGGAAGGATACTAGTGTACTCCAGCAATAATAAATAATAAATGTAATTTCTGCTGTGAAGAGTTTCATTAAGATTTAATAATGTACCAGTGCAAGCACTGCATTTACAACTTCTGACCACACTATGATATTGTCTGCTGTCATTACTTTAGTAATTTAAGTTCATTAAATTGATGTCTTTTGACTTCTGCTTTACAAAAATTAGTGTGCCTGTTAATAAAGGAATCACAAGAATTTTACTCAGTTACAGTGTAAATACAGTAGTGTTGGACAGAACAATCTTTAAATAAAATGCATACACAGGCAAGGTACCAGAAAGAAGAGGAAATACTTTCAAAGATGTAAGTGAATTCTCTAAAGAGAATTCTGAAGAAGTGCTTCTAATCCTAAAAGGGAAATGAGAACTATCAACACCAACTATTATAATCTTTCCTCCCAGTTTGTACAACAACACTGTCCACAAAAGACATTAGGGGGAGAGAAATGATGTCCAGTTTATCATAATGGAGAATCTTTCAGAGAAACCACAGGCACTCATTTTAGTTATGGACATTATGAAGCATTATGCTTTAAGGGCTTGAGATGTATGAAACTCTATGTCCTCATGTTCCAAGAAAATAGCAATAAGCCTATAATAAAGATTAACTTTATAGCAGCTGGCATGGAGAGTGGCTTGATACTGAGAAAAGGTAATAATAAACCACACTTTTCTGCTCACTCTCAGCCCCAGCAGTTTGAAGACACAACAAAAATACATAAAAAGAAAGAAATTTAATTAAACGGCGATTTATTTTTCAGGCTATCACTGTAGAGCTGATTTTGCTCTTGGTCAGTTTTATCCCAGTGTAAATCCCAGGAGTTTTGTTACTGTAAACAGCACTATGAAGCATAAGTATTTCATTTGGGTTCATAGAGATGTAATGAGCTACAAAGGAAAACAATTCAGGTGGGGTGTGAGTTCAAAAGCAGCCTAGAAGGGGTTTGTTGTTTGCACTTTTTTTAAACTGGAAATAAATATTTAATTCTCCTTTGCTGTATCCTTTAATTTCTATGAAGTTCACAGCAGTTGCCATGTTAAAATAAGGACAGATGCAACTATAATGTGATTTAAGCTCACTTATAAAGCGAATCATAGTGACACTGCAGTGTAATAGTACAGGCACCACAGTGTGGCTATGGAGCTGACCAAAGCAGATACCTACAATAATTCCACCCAAACTCTACTTCTTTCATGGTCTTTCAGCACCTTATTTACTGTATAAGCTGCTCTCTTGGAGACTTCGGTGATGTATTGAACAAAATTTGACACAACACTTTCAGCCTTCACTAAATTTTCACTGAAATTGAGCTAACTCATTACAATAAGACCTTAAAAATAATCAGAATAATTTTCTTGCAATACTCGTTTTTTAGCATCATTATATAATTTTATTGACTTTACTGAGTGGTTTAAGTTAAAAAGATATTTAGAAGATTGCATCTTTTTAAAAGGTTTTCAGTTGCCTTCCATCTGTCAGTGCAATTTAAAACCTTTACTCACACTTACAGCTTTTATGGCACAAACAAAAACGTAGGGAATTTTATTACCACCTAAATATGAGGAGAAACTTCTTTCCTGGGAGGGTGCTGAAGCTCTGGAGCAGGCTGCCCAGAGAGGTTGTGGAGTCTCCTTTCCTGGAGAGATTCCAAACCCACCCGGACATCATGATGCTGGGCAAGCTGCTGTGAGTGTCCCTGCTTTAGCAGAGAGGTTGGACTGGATGATCTCCAGAGGTTCCTTCCAACCCCCACCAACCTGGGATTCTGGACAGCACATACTCCAGAACTAGTACCTCTTAACAAGCATTTTCATGTTTCTGGTGAAGACAGACTCAAAACACTATGGAACTATTGGGTCACACCCTGTACAACACTAACATGTAGGCACCTCACCTGCTTCCTCTCTGGAGGACCTGTTGCTGCTACAAGGGGACTGGAACCTCAAACATTTTCCTGCATGAATAATGTGTTCTGGTGAATTTATAAGGATTGTCATTCAGCAAATGTGCTCCATAGAAGTCAGCACACAGCCTACCTCATCACAGGTACTTTTAAAGTACAGTTTTATGGGGCTGGAAGGGAGCATTTCATTTGCAGTGCAGGCTAAGGCTTACTTGCCTTAAAATATGCTTGGAGTGTACTGAAAAACTATTTTTTCATTTCAAGCACTTCTGAGTGTAATTAACCTGGGACATGAGAAAAAACAATTCTATTACCCTTTCTAAAGTGTTTTTCTCCTGTGGATAAACCTCTCCCCACTTGCTTTTTCTTTTTGCTTCATTTTAAATAGGGCACTTGTTGTAACACCACAGGGATTTTGCGATTAGTTCTCTATTTGTTTTCTTTTTACCCAGACAGCAATATTTAACTAGAACAACTTCTTGGTTTAAACACATTATAAATATGTTTTCTTTCCAATAAAAGAATAGAGGCTAGTATTAAATACAGTAAAGAATAATACTATCATATACCAAAACCACAGTTTATCACCTGAGAAGACGTGACCAGCTTTGGTAAGTTTTAGAAAACCACAGAGCTTGATAGTTGTGGTAGAAAAGATGTGTAACAGAGACATCTGTCATTGATGTCCAAAAATGGCAACTGCTGGGTCCTGGGACTGGATCACAACAGCCCCATGAACACTCCAGGCTTGGGGAAGAGTGGCTGGAAAATGCCTAGTGGAAAAAGACCTGGGGGTGTTGGTTAAGTCAGCTGAAGATGATCCAGGGTGTGACCAGGTGGCCAAGGCAGCCAAGAGCATCCTGGCTTGGATCAGTAATAATGTGGCCAGCAGGACCATAGAACTGATTGTCCCATTGTACTCAGCACTGGTGAGGTTACACCTCAGATCCTGGGTTCAGTTTTGGGCCTCTAACTTCAAGAAGGACATTGAGGTGCTGTAGCATGTGAACAGGGGAGAAAGAGTAAGTACTACTTCACTTTTGCAAGGCTTTTAAAGCTATTTAGTCATGGCACTATATAAAGGTACATTATATAAGCAAAGTAAGAAAGTATGGTTTAGATAAACTTACTGCAAGAAAGATGCAAAGCTGCTTTGACAAGTAAGGGAGGATACTGAGAGGGCTCAATGGGTCTGTTCCCTGAGTCTTTCAAATCCACAGATCCTGCTGTTCACAGAGGAGGAGGTATGTAAGTTTTACATATAAAGTTCAGATTGCAAAAAAACCAAACTCAAATGGAGTTTGGGCAGAGATGGTAAGCAACTTCCACTCTTTCCTCTCAACTACAGAATCATACAAATAACAGAAATGGTGGTTAGAAGGGATCTCTGTAGGACATCCAGTCCAACCTTCAGTCTACTACCCACAACAGACCAAGTCCTTAGTTTTGTTCTTACTGCAGGATTTCACTGGAGCAGGCTGCCCAGAGAGGTTGTGGAGTCTCCTTCTCTAGAGAGCTTCCAAATCCTCATGGCCATTGGGATCCTGGGAAAGCTGCTGTGGGTGCCCCTGCTTGAGCAGGGGGGGTTGGACTGGATGATCTCCAGAAGTCACTTTCAACCCCTATCATGCTGGGATTCTAAGAATTCATTTTATAATTTCACAACCTTATGGTCTAAACAGTCTTTGTAAGAGATTTAACGTATGAACAATTTTTATATCTGGTTAACTTTGTATTCAAGAAGATTTCTGAGCAGGAAAATGGTACAGGAAATGTCATTAGGTAGACAGAATGCTGGATTATTCCAATTTCTCTTAGAGGTAAAATACTAAACTATCCACAGATACTATTTCCCTTTATTTACAGAAAGTAAAGTCTAGTTTAATTAGGAAACCTAACATTAAACCTTTGCTGGGGAACAACTGAGCATCTTTAGCAACAGGTCTTCTATGTTACTCTTACCTATTTCAAGCTCTTGAAGTAACTAGAGATGGCTCTGAATTGTCACTTTTCCATAAACTTGGAGAAATCAAGCCTTGCTCTTTTTATGGTTTCCATTAGCTTTCCCAGAAATTTAACTACGAAAACTCTGCCCTAACAGGTGCAAAAGAGAATAGATGGAGAACTTTGGTGAATCCCACATCTGCTTTTTGTAAAAGGCAACAGAAGCAGCACAGAAGGAAGTAAGAGAGGTAATTGCTGGCTTGCTCTACAATACATTTTACTTGTGGGCAAAGGGCCAGCTTACACAAGGCAGAATATGCAGGACCAACTTATTGGAATTCAGGGGTGGGCCTCCATTCTTGTCCGGAGACAGATGTAAACCAGCAGCCCATAGCATCCCAATCAGGCACTGAGTTTCGTCAAGGAATGTTGATATGTAGAGAAACAGCTTCAGCAGCCTCAGCTGCACCCCTACCTAGTGAAATGACAGTCAATCTCCAATTCCAGATGACAAGAACTGGATAAAAACTTAAAACAAATGGTGACCTTTCAAAAGATTAATTTGTTTACCAACAGAATGTTCTACGTTTGTCATCTGCAACGGAGGTGACCTTCACATTCCCATTTCTGGGTTGAAAGGATGCTGACTATAGTCATCTGTTAAGTTAACCCTGTCTCTCCAATTATTTCCTGCTTATTTTTAGTGACAAGGAGATTTTCTGAATTTGCTGTGCTGCTGCTGCTGATTACACACCATAATACAATTGCAACAAGCTTAGTTGGAAATACTGTGGTGTAACATTGATTTGTTTAAGCCTTGTTCTGCCAAAATTATGCTTTGACTATAAGCATAGCCCCATGCAGATGGTTAACACACAATCAGGGTCAGAGAACCAGAAGATATGTTTTTCTTCTACAGCATCTTCTAGTCGCTTGAAAATAAAAATCTTGCTTTGCCTTAGTTTATGATGTGGGGAATGAAAAGATTGAGTGATAAGCATTAGTGATTAACATAATGTAAAGCATAGAATCACAGAATGGTAGATAGAGATTGGAAGAGACCTCTTGAGATTGAGTACCACCCACCTGCTAAAGCAGGATCACTAGGACAGGTCATAGGAATGCACCCAGATGGGACTTTGAAAGCTCCAGAGGAGATTCCACAACCTCTCTGGGCAGCCTGGTTCAGTGCACCACCCCCCTTGCAGTACAGAAGTTTCTCCTCATATTGAGGTGGAATTTTCTGTGTTCCAGTTTGTATCCACTGCTCCTCATACAATCACAGGACACCACTGCAAAGATCCTGGCCCCTTCTTGATACCCACCCTTTGGGTATTTATAAATGTTACTAAAATCCCCTCTCAGTCTTCTCCAGGCTAAACAGCCTCAGGTCTCTCAGTCTTTCCTCATCAGACAGATGTTTCAGTCCCTTCATCATCCCCACAGCCTGCAACAGACCCTCTCCAGTATTTCCCTGTCCCTCTAACTGGGGAGTCCAGAACTAGACTAGATGTGGTCTCACCAGGGCAGAACAGAGGAGGAAACCCTCCTTTGACCTGGTGGCCACAGTGTTTTTAATGCACCCTATACTGAAGAAAGAATTAATAATCAAGGATATCATTAGAATGCTTATGCTCAAGTTAGCTAGCTTAAAAAACTTCCTCACCACAACACAATCCCTGCTACCACTATTACTACATAAGTAGATAAACCACAGACTATATAAGACGCAACTCACAAAGACTACAAATCAGCACCACATTAAATTCTACCTCATGAATAAATTAAAAGATTCTTAAGTTTACAGTATAATATACAGTTATAAGAAAGCAAGGGCCAAAAAGTGCCAGGATAATGCTATAAAAGCCCAGTCCTAAGAAAATGGAAGGTATAGTTGTGAAACTTTTCTAGGCTGCAGCAGCATGGAGTTATTTTTGCCACAATTCAGAACTGCTGTTTGTTCTGCTAGATGCTCCATGGGAAGTATACATATTTAATAATAATCTATTAATTTTTTTTCTTATCCAGATATAAGCTACAAAATACAACCACGTCCAGTCTGCCCACAGTGTTTCAAATGGAATTACAGCCCTCGTTTTCAGATAACAACAGAACTTCACAGAGGATGAAGCATTAGGGCTTATCAGAGCCAAAAAGGTACAAAAGGGCAACAGTTAATTGTTCGTAGTTTGTGTCACAAAATCCAGAGTCAGCAACTTTGTAATACCAAAAGAGCAAGAAAAGGAGGCATTTTCTTACAAAACAATGAAATCTTACTAGTAATTTCTCAAACCACTCAAATGACAGGATAATAAAGTCCATGTAGATTTGTACTTGACCTCTCCAGTCACCTTCAAACCAGTCTGGTTTTGATCTCATCACATATTTTAAATGCTCAGGTCTCCTTGAAAGCTCAGCTACTGACAATTCTTGGGAAAAATTGTGAATGCAGTTAACCAAGCAATTAGTTTTTAATTTGCTTCAATGAGAGCCTTTCTGCCATTGATTTTTTTTTTTTTTTAAGTGAGATAATCTTTGAACTTAGGCACATATCATGGGCATGTACATGGGTACAGACAGCTGTCTGCCCGCGTGTGTGTGTACAAATATTGCCCTCTAATGGCTGATTGGTAAAAAGAGGGTAGGAAACACCTGATTGCATTCTGGTCTCTACTTTAATTGAAATGGTTTTTTGAAACTACAGACCATGTAGTTTTAGACTTGCATCTACACAGTGATTCATGTTAGTGACTGATGGTGATCTATAACTATAGTTCCTCTAATGATAGAATCATAAAACAGTTTGAGTTGGAAGGGCCTTAAAGATCATCTAGTTCAAATCCCACTACCATGGGCAGGGACCCATCAGTCCAGTTTACTCAAGGCCCCGTCCAACCTGGCCTTGAACACTTCCAAGCAGTGGACATCCACAACCTCACCAGGTGACCTGTTCCAGTGTCTTCCTCGCTGTAAGGAATTTCTTCACAACATCCAGTCTAAATTTCCCCTCTTGCAGCTGAGTGCTAGAATAGACTGCATTAAACAAAAATGTCTTGACTGTCTAAGTAGGGGATTTTGCAAATCTATAGTTGCAAGATTTCCCCTCCCCAGTGAAGCCAGAATATTTCAAAACACATACTTTGTCAAGGGATTGAAAAACTTCTAAAAAGCATTTAATAGAATCATAGAATAGTAAGGTTGGAAGGGACCTCAAGGATCATCTAGTTCCAACCCCCTGCCATATGCAGGGACACCTCCCACTAGTATAGGTCACTCAAGGCCTCTTCCAACCTGGCCTTGAACACCTCCAGGGAGGGAGCAGCCACAACCTCCTTGGGCAACTTGTTCCAATGTCTCGCTACCCTCACTGCAAAGAACTTCCTCCTAACATTCAGTCTAAATCTCCCCTCTGCCAGTTTAAACCCATTACCCCTTGTCCTGTCATTACGAGACCTTAAATAGTCCCTCCCCAGCCTTCCTGTAGGCCCCCTTCAGATACTGGAAGGCTACTATAAGGTCTCCTTGAAGCCTTCTCTTCTCCAGGCTGAAGAGCCCCAACTCTTGTAGCCTGTCCTCATAGGAGAGGACCTCAGGTAAATGCTGAGGAATAAATTAGGGATGGGAAATACCTGTTTGCTTTTTTCCACCCATTTCCCTGCCACAAATGGCTCCTCAGCAGCTGTAAATATGTATCAGAGAGCTTGACTAATTCACACTAAATGCTTGTCATTGAAGTCAACAGGAATAAGCTTTCTCTGATCAGTGTATATGCTTCAGCAAGAGCAGGGAAAACACATGGCTCTCTGCAGTAGTATAATATTCCTCTCTGTGAGTGTTTTAGAATGGTTCTAAAAAGCTATTAGCCATGATGCTTTTCTTCTAATTAACTCTATATCACAGGGTTAGAAAAATCACCACTTCATGTGGGCAGCAGCTTTCCAAAAAACAAAAAAAAAACATTCATTTTTTAAAAGTGGCAGCTTACAACTGTGCCATTCACAGATTCTCTTTATTTTGTTTAAAACCAAATACCCCAGACTGTCTCTTGCAGCACTTGGACTCACTGCAAAATGCTTCTATCATAAATTAAATGATAGAAGAGCATCCTTGTGTGAGAACATTGGGCATGTGGACCACAGTGTTGTGTTAAATTTGTGAACTTATCTTTGGAGGGATGCCTCTGCCTAGTCAATCTTTCTAAAAGCATATTGTAGAAAACATCTTCATTTATTTATTTGTAAGGAGCAGCAGTTGCGAACCAGAAATATGGAAGAATCAAAAACTTCATCTTCCCCTGCTTCAAATCACAGAATCCTTTTGGTTGGAATAGTCCTCTAGGATCACCAAATCCAGCTGTTCTCTAGCTCATCAAGTCACATGCTAAACCATGTCCCTCACATCACATCTCCGCATCTTTGAAATGCCTCCAAGGATGGGGATTCAACTACCTCCCTAGGGAGCCTGTTCCAGTGGTTGAGAAACCTTTCAGCAAAGAAGTTTCTTATAACATTACATTTAAACTCTCCCTGGTGCAACTCGAGGCCACTTCTTGTTCTATCACTTGATATTAGGGAGAAGAAACTGATCCTCATCTAGCTCCAACCTCCTTTCAGAGAGTTGCAGAGCACCAGATCTCCCTTCAGCCTCCTTTTCCCCAGGATGAACCACCCCAGGTCCTTCAGCTACTTCTCACAAGACACTCTTTACCAGTTTTGTTGCCCCTCTCTAGAGCTGCTCCAGTGTCTCAATGTCCTTCTTGTGGTAATGGCTCTGAAATGGAACCCATCATGAGACATGTGGCCTCATCAATGCTGAGTATAGGGGAATAATTACTGTCCTGGCCCTGCTGTCCACACTATTGCTGATCCAGGTCAGAATGCCTTTGGCTGTCTTGGCTCATCTTCAGCTGCTGTTGACCAGCACCCTTTCCTCGCTCCAGGCAGTTCCAACCACTCTTCCCCAAGCCTTTAGCATTTCATGAGGTTGTTAGGATTGAAGTGCAGGACCTGGCACTTGCCCTTGTTGAATCTCATACAGCTGACCTTGACCCATCATTGATGATTTTCAGACCAGATTAAAATAGAAAAGGGAGATTTGATGGTCACTAATCCAGTACCCCTAGAACAGCATTGTGGAAGTGTTCGGGCTCCACTTTGGTCCTTAATTATTTTGTACTAAAGGAAACAGCTTGACTAGGGGGAATAGAAAGGCTGTGCTTCAGAATAACTTGTAGCTTGACAGAGAGGACACTGGGTCTAGAAGACACAGAAATACCTTCACATGGAAAGGAAGAATCTGAACCCATCCCTCACATTCTGAAGCGAGTGCTCCCAGCATGGGGCCAAGAGGTAGAACAACAATCCTTCCCAAACCATGTCAGAAAAACCAGATGTAAACAACACCTGAATTTGTGTCACGACTGTAGGATTCTGGTTCTCTTTCAGTAAAACTTCTGTGGTTTTTGACATAGTGACACTCGTTTCTAGTCAGAGGCAGCAATCATGTGAGAGGATCATTGACTCAAAAAGACTCCAATCATAAGAGCATCGAACAACATTTTTCCACTTATTCCCAACAATCCTGTTACCACTTGAAAGCAGAACATATCCCTGTCCTCTTTAAGAAGTGGCCAAAGAACGCACAACTGTAAGCCCACTCTTGTCAGCAAACCCTCATTTACTTCTTCCTTGATCTTTGGGTCACATTCTAAGCTACACAAGCTCCAGTCTGCTTACCTGCACTCCTAGATTTTACTGAGATTACTCACCATGCACATTCCCACAGACTTTGCTTTACTGGGGTCTTGCTTCTTAGATCTGGCATGCTATAATTTTCTTAAGTATTATTATTTGAAATGTCCAAAAGTGGGAAATTACCAGGTATTGTCAATGAACAGACTTCTTTTAATTTGATCTGATGTGAATTAACCTTAATAGTAAAATGTAAAAGCCCATGACATAAGAAGTTACTTACAGGAGCAGGTTTTTTCTTAGTTATAAGTGGCAGCCTGATGTCATAGTTGTTGTGTTTTGAAACAGCTTTATAACTGGTGATCTCTGGGTCAAACATAACCTTCATATCCATTTCTGCCTGCTGCTGAAACACACAACAGGCACAATCATAAAATAACTGCACAAGGACAAAGATGTTTACAAGCAGGAATTGGCTAATATGCTCATAGATTTATAAAATGATAAAAATTCATGTTAGTTGAACTAGGCAAACAAAGAAGTGCCTTTTCATTAGGTGGAAAATGTAGCAATGCACACAACTACTATCCACATATACGTATTTGCCTAAATTTGTTCATTCATTGCATTACGAACTCTGAAATGTTCAAATTTTCACACCTTTGAGTTAAATTTTGAGTGGAATGGACAATCAGAGTTGACTCACTCGATTAACATGACATTTACTTGTGTTATAACCAACGTTTGGCACAGACCCTACTATTGGGAGGGTTTGTAGGTGCATTCTTTCCACAGGTAAAAATCCAGGTCACCTTAGACACGTTTGCCAGAGACCCTAAGTCAAGAACCATTGCCCTGATGGATCAGAAGAACTTTTTTGGACCAGTAACAGCCCATAGACTCAATATAGATAGAGCATTTGTTTAGAAGTAAATGAGGAAAGGAAATGCTTAGAATTAAAACACAGTAGTTTCTTAATGTACTATCACTGCATGGAATGGATTTGACTATTTTGCTGACAAAAATTATGATTTAAATCCTACTGGACAGAAAAAGCCTTTTATTTTTGTTATAAGAAATAACAGAAGGATGTGCTTGAGATAAAAGCCAGAAGTCATGCCATATATTTTTATTAGAAGTTTGAGTTGAAGACATTTTGGTTCATCCTAACGCATATGTTTTCACTTAGACCTGGATCCGTACCAAGTGTAGTAGAATCTCCCAATATTTTTATTGCTGTAACATTCTGCATCCCACAGGGTTTACTTAGAAACTAATGCCAAATTAGGAAGAATCCTCAAATGGCAGAAACTGATGTATCACCAGAGCAAAGATAATTCAGAAGAACTGGGGACCTGGTGGGACATGTGCATAATAATTCCCATTACATGGATACATGGAGACAAAAATCTCCCTTACAGAATAAGATTCAACAAAACACCTTTAGGCACAAGAACTGTCTGCTGATAAATCTTTTGCCTAAGAATAAACACACAGGAATTCTTTTTTTTTTTTTTTTGACAAAATACACCATAAAAAAGTTTAAGAACCATTAGATGTGTATTTGAACTATTAAACTTCTATTAGTTTGTGAAAGCACTAAAAAATGGTTTAATTTATTTATCTGCACAATAAATTACCTTCTTTTGATAGTAATTACAAGCAGATGTATCAATGAAATGCTCATTTAGATTTGGGGTTGTAAGAACAAAAGTTATTATCCAAGCCAATTACTCTTTTAGCCACATGGCTGCACAGAGACAGAAAGTTCAATTTTCACCTCATCAGTGATTTTGTGGTATTTATTTTATTACTATAACACACCGCTGTACAGAAAAGAAACTGCTTGTGCTATTAAACAAGAGTTGAGGGAAAATTGAGTAAGTTCTCAATTAAAACAGGAGATGATTCACAGTGCAGGCTGACAGTGAAATTATCAATGCTGGAGTAGCAGATTCCATGAGAAAGCAATTTAAACATCTCCCAGTTATGGATCATGATGTCTTTTCAGTCATTATTATACAAAGGTTTTATGATAGCTGCAAAAGGAAGACACCTCTGTATGATTCTCAAGATTTATTAGAAGCTCAGGGGAGACCTTATTGCTGTCTACAACTACCTGAAGGGTGGTTGTGGCCAGGAGGAGGTTGCTTTCTTCTCTCAGGCAACCAGCACCAGAACAAGAGGACACAGTCTCAAGCTGTGCCAGGGCAAGTTTAGGCTGGAGGTGAGGAGAAAGTTCTTCACTGAGAGAGTCATTCGCTACTGGAATGGGCTGCCCGGGGAGGTGGTGGAGTCACCGTCCCTGGAGGTGTTCAAGGCACGTTTGGACGTGGCAATTGGTGCCATGGTCTAGTCTTGAGGTCTGTGGTAATGGGTTGGACTTGATGATCTTTGAGGTCTCTTCCAACCTTGCTTATACTGTGATACTGTGAAATCAAATTATAGAATCATAGAATTATTTCAGTTGGAAAAGACCTCCAAGATCATTGAGTCCAACCAGCAACTCCACACCACCATGGCTGCTAAACCATGCCCTAGAGTGCCACATCCACGTTTCTTGAATACTTCCAGGGATGGTGACTCCACCACCGCCCTGGGCAGCCTGTTCCAATGCCTGACCACTCTTGCAGGAAAGAAATTGTTCCTCATGTCCAATCTAAACCTCCCCTGCCACAATTTCAGGCCATTTCCTCTTGTTCTATCACATGATACTAGGGCAAAAAGAGCAATCCCTACCTCACTGTAAGTCCCTTTAAGGTAGTTGTAAACAACAGTAAGGTCTCCCTTCAAGCCTCCTAGTCTCCAGACTAAACTACCCCAGTTCTCCTACAATAGAAAAAAAAAAAAAAAACCACAAAAAAAACCAACAACAAATCAAAACACAATACAAATATAGGAAGAGGACAGTGCTTTGTTATTCCCTGTGAGCAAGATTTGCAGTCTACTCTGGCTGCTAATGTGACTCAAATCTCTGAGTAAACAATTTTAAGGCTATTCTGACACCTGTGGGAAGCTATTTCCCATATGACAAATACTCTAGCAACACATGTGAAAATAGCATCTGTGCTTATTTGACTCCAACCTTGCTTCATCCTAAATACTATAAACACCTTCTGCTCCATTTCCAGTCTTGCACAGTGTACTATGGACTGCAAAGCACAAAAATATTACTCTCTCCCAGAACCTTTCTGTGTTGATGTCTTCAAACCTGGAATTACTGTCCACAAGTGGAAAACTGTTCAGTCCACTAACATTTCCTGAGTAGAAAGGTATTCTGAACACCAAAGTATGTCTAATATAACCCCAAATTGTTTATAGCTACAAGTAAGGAAAAGACAGGAAGCAAGGAATTGTAGGTGATAATTTCCCAGCTGGATTTCACAACTATTTAATAACAAAAGCTTTTTCTGTTGGCATGCTAGGCATGTAGAACAGCTGGTAGAACAGCACTGTTTGCCATTTTCTTTATAATGGGAAATTAGGGCTAGTTTGCTTGTGACTGGATATGGATTTCTGTGCAGATGCCACAGATATCAGAAATAAGAAGACAAAGAGAAAGTCAAGACAGGACAGAGCAGGTGTTCCACTGGAAAATCAAGCTCTCTAGTGCATGTGAAGGGTTGAAAGACCATAGATAATACAGAGTTTACAGAGGAGCTAAACTGGTAATTTTTTTTCCTTCAGTATTTAAGTGCATTCATATAGAACTGGGTTGAAATATGGCCTGGAAAATAAAGCAGAGCTCTCTTTGCACCTTATCCATCATTTCAAGACTGAGTAATACTTCAATATTGCTTTATATTTAGATTAGTTTTACAAAGCTAATCAGCACCGTAAGTGTTTGGCTGCTTATTCTGATTTGACCAGATTCAACTGGAAACAGTCTTGGAACGCAAACAGCCCAAACCATGCTATGATTCTGTGATGATTCTTAAGGTTCTCTCTCACTCAAAGCTTCCTTGATTTAAACAATAACAACTCAAAAATGTGACAAGGGGTATTTTTCAATTCAACTAATTATTTCCATTTGGTTTTTAAATGAGGAAAAATCCTCAAACCAGTCAAAACTCACAGCAGTCAAAATACTTCAGATATAAACATTTTAAGGTGGCTGTAAATGTTCATTTAAAAGGATTTTGTTTATAAAAATGGGAGGAAAAAAAAGATCTGACTTCAAGGAAAAAAAACTCTGCTTATCAGAGAGGACCACCCTACACATAGATAGAAGTCTGTCCCACAGACTTTGCTCTATCTTTTATGCAAAACCACCACCACCACAGAACATTTTAGCCTCAAACATTTATATCTGTGCTTATCCTGTTCCAATAAATAGTTCCATTTACTTACAGAATCACAGTTAAGCATATGGTATTTGCAAGAGTGGGACCTCGAAGCTAAACAAACCTGGTTTAACAATATACTTGTGGATGCACCCATGATGATACTGAGTCCTTTCTAACTTAGATTTTATCCTGACTGTGGGAAAGGCTCCCAACTCCCAGCTCACTCATTCTGAGAAATTTTTCACACTTTCAGTCACAAATCATATCTTATAAAAAAACTGAATCCATGTGGAATCAGAACACAGCATTCTGGGATCAACTGGTAACCCCCAAGTTCCCAGTCTACTCATTTAATGTGGTCTCTAGCAGGATAAGCAGTATGTTATTCCAGACCTGTGGACCTTGAGAAACACGTAGTGATGATTTGCTGTATGCTTGGACAGTCCCGGGCTCAACATGCATTCGTGGTAAAATAAGCTGTTTCTGAGAAGCACCAAAATGAAGCTCCCTGATTTAGAAAGAAAAACAGAGAGGTTTTAAAATATTGCTTTGATTTTACCTATTAAACCCATACTGCTCGGATGGCTCAAGTTGAAAGACTATTTTTTATTTAGATTTCTAGTTAGTGGAAAAACCTCTCCAGAGTTAGCTGAAGTTGCTGTTTGAACTGCATTTGATTTTGTATTTTTTATCTTAAAATAAAACCAAATAGCAAGTGATCAAAATAACCTAATCTGGGCCAAGAGTCCCATTTGCTTAACAAAATTCTGATGCCACAGTTATTCTGTCTTGCTGCATTTGTCCCTGCAATAAAACGGCTGTTTCACCTACCATTTAGGAGGCTCTTTTGAACGTACTTCTTTATTATCAGCAGAAGAAACAGTCAACACTTGTCTGTTTATAGCATTTAAATTATATTCAGTATGTCTCTGTTAGAGGGAAAAAAATATTTAGACTGTTACAAAGTTATGAGAGATATTAAATGCAACTCAGTTAATTTATCAATCCAGACCTTTACTTGACTGAAAAGTTTATGGGTTTTGTGCTTCTGTTGGTATTTAATCTGATTTTAGGAAAAAATCAAAACAAACAAACAAACAAAAAAACCCAAAAAAACCCCAAAAAAACCCAACCCAGGGTTAAATGGCTACAAGATCAGTTAATTCCAATGACCCAAAAGAATTATAGAATCACAGAATGATAAGGTTGGAAGAGACCTCAAGGATCATCTAGTTCCAACCCTCTGCCATAGGCAGGGACACCTCCCACTAGTACAGGTCACTCAAGGCCTCCTCCAACCTGGCCTTGAACACCTCCAGGGAGGGAGCAGCATCCACAACCTCCCTGGGCAACCTGTGCCAGTGCCTCACCACCCTCACTGTAAAGAACTTCCTCCTAACAGCCAGTCTAATTCTCCCCTCTGCCAGTTTAAACCCGTAAGAAGGTAGCCATTATCCTAAATGGTAATATCTGATTAGCACCATCACTTTCTAATCAGGAAGGCATCTTGCTGGATGACAAATACAAGGTTCCCAAGTGAATTGCTGACAGCTATCTCAAAAACAGAATTGTCTTCATGAACTATTGTATTTCACTTACTCTCAGCCCCAGTTCAGTGCCTTCAAATGCTGGTTTGAGGTCACTAATATCCATAACTTGTGCATTTCCTTTTGTGTTGTTATTTTTCACTTTATCCTTACGAAGGCCTTCTTGAACCTAAAAAGCAAGTTCTGATAAAAATCATATCCAAAACCAAAATTCATGGGATTATGTAGCAGGATTTAATCTAAATTAAATGCTTCCTAATACATGGAAAAATACATGACACTTCCTATAGTTCTTGTTTTTTATAAATAAAAGAATACGAAGTAAGTGACCTTAAAATGATTATAGATAAAACTGGGGTGGGAGGGATGGGGGGGGAGGAATTATTTTAAAACAAATATCATAAAGCAATGGCAATAAACTTCAGGACTAAGATCCTTGGCCAAGAAATAACCTTCCCATACATATTTCAAACATCTCTTGGTTCAGATGGCTGAACTATGCAGGCATCTCAGAAGTGATAATGAGGGATGGGAAAGTTAGAGGCAAACAGAGAGATGATGATGCCAGACCATGTCATAGAATCTTTTGGGCAGGAAGGGACCTTTAAAAGTTATCTGAGCAGGCACATCTGCAGCTAGAGCAGGTTGCTCAGAGCCCAACCAACCTGACCTGGAATGGGTCCAGGGATGAGGCTTCTCCCACCTCTCTGGGCAACCTAGGCCAGGGTTCCACCACCCTCAGCACCAAAATTTCCCCTTCCCTCTAATCTGAATTTCTCTTTTAGTTTAAATCATGTCTGTGCCCTCATCCTGTCACGACAGGCCCTGCTCAGAAGTCTGTCCCCAGCCTTCTTTTCGGGCCCTTTAAGTACTGGAAGGTCACTACAACGTCTGAAATAAATTAAAAACGTTTATTTTTACCTCACGAACCGAAAAAGTTCCAAGTCTCACTATGTTAAGAGCCGTGACACTTACAAAGCCAAGCCCTTACCCCAGATTCACCGGGGCCGAGCCCACCCGTGCCCTAAGCCAGCTCCCGGGGAGGAGGAATCCCGCGGGGGCTCATCCCCACGGCTGCCGGAGAAAAACGGCGCCAGTTCACTATCCGGACCCACCTGCCCCGGGCCAGCTCCTGCCTCCCGTCCCGGCTTCACGACGCCGGCCATAGCAGCTGCCGCCTTCACCCGTAGCAACGGGACGCACTGTCCGGACCGCACCATCCGCCTCGCCGTGAGGGGGACGCACGTCAGCGGCGCCCGCGCCGCCGCCCGCCTCGCTCCTCCCCTCCCGGCAAGGCCTGGCCCGTTCACCGCCTCCCCTTCGCCGCGGTGGGGCGGGTGGTAGCGGCTGGGCCGGAAGGGGCGCGGCGGGCGCCATGGCGGCGGCGGGGCCCTTCGCTCTGGTGACCAGCTGCGCCGCCGGCTTCGCGGCCGAGGAGCTCGTCAAACGTGAGTCCTTGCTGTGGGTCCCCGCAGCTGCGGGCCGCGGCCTGGCAGCGCCTCAGCCCCGGTCTGGGCCCTCAGGGGTGGCTGTCCGCCGTCGCACGCCGACCGCGCAGCGGCCACCCAGACTCCTGCTTTAACCACCTGCTCTTGAGGAGGGTGTCAGGGGCTTCCTTAGCACTTTATTAAAATGAACTATTCAAGAGAGAAGGTGTAGAGCCGCGGGTTCTGTGCTGTACCCTCTGACACCAAGGAGCAGGCAAGTTCGCCACCACAACCCACCGGAATAAAAGGAAGCCTCCCACAGAATCATAGAATCGTTTTGGTTGGGAAATACCTCACTTCAGAATGTTTTGTTACCCTGGCCACTTGCCTCGTCTTCAGTGTGATGAGATTGGCTTAACTTACAGGTGAATGGAAGAAAAAAGTATTGAGAATTGCCTTGAGACTGCATNAGGTCCTTTTCCTCAGGGCTGCTCTGCAGCCATTCACCACCCAGCCTGTATTTGTGCTTGGGATTGTGCCTACCCAGGTGCAGGACCTTACACTTGGCCTTGTTGAATGTCATGAGGTTGGCTTGGGCCCACCTCTGCAGCCTGTCCAGGTCCCTCTGGATGGATCCCTACCCTCTAGCAAGGTCTCTTCTGCCAGGTACCCAGGGACAGAACAAGAGGACACAGCCTCAAGCTGTACCAGGGCAGGTTCAGGCTGGATGTTAGGAAGAAGTTCTTCACAGCAAGAGTGATTGGCATTAGAATGGGCTGCCCAGGGAGGTGGTGGAGTCCCCATCCTGGAGGTGTTTGCTGGGTGAGGCACTTGGTGCCATGGGTTAGTTAATTAGGAAGGTTAGGTGATAGGTTGTACTCCATGATCCTAGAGGTCTTTTCCAACCTGGTTGATTCTGTGACTGTGCCATACAGCTTGGTGTCATCTGCAAAATTCCTACAAGAACAAATAATAATAAACAGATTCATGAGGCCATAAGGTTGGCTTCTGGTCAGAGTGCAAAAATGCTCATTTCACTGGCATATGTCAGTGGACCTCCGTGGCCCCTGGAATAAGAGTGGGACAGGAAAATAAAAGCAGACTAAACTCTGTCCCTCTGCTTTCATCTTCCCACTTACGAAGTGAACACACTGTTGTGGACCTTAAGGATGATAGAATTCCTGAAAGCTTTTGTAGATCTTGCTTTACTGAGGCTTGCTTTCATGGAATTGTTTAGTTTGGAAAAGCCCTTTTAAGATCACTGAGTTAGACCGTTTGTTCTCCCAAGCACAAAAGAGAAAGCTTAAAAAAAAAAAAAAATTCCTTTCTACAGTTGTCAGAATTGTAGGTTATGTTTACTCCACGTCAAACACTGAGACAGGCTCCCCAGGGAGGTGGTGGAATTCCCATCTCTGGAATTGTTTGAAAGACACAAAGATGTGGTGCTAAGGGACGTGGTTTAGCATCAGCCTTGGTAGAGTTAGAGAATAGTTGGACTCAAATGTCTTTTCCAACCAAAGTTATTCTGTGGCTCTATATCAAATACATAGATTTCATTCTGTAGGAAGTGGTTCTCTTGGAACCCAATTTCTCTCTTTATGGCTTGAAAAAAGGAACATGAGAACAAGACCTGATAATAGAGAAAAATGTGGGTGGAATTTTTAGTAATTCTAATATCAGGGGGATTCCAGGAAGGAGCTGCTGGTGGTTTTGCTGTTAGAGCTTGTTAGCATGACCTTGCTTTTTTGAACAGTCTGATATGTATACTGAGATCTGTAACTTAGCAACACACCCCAGGTTTGTTTTTAGTTGTTTCCAACTACAATTTTACTTAGGACCTCATAAAATAGAGGACTGCCTCCAGGAACTGACTCTCTCAGTCTCAAAACCACATTTTGAAAAAGAAATCAGTTCAAAGTGTGCAGTCAGTAGCTACTCTATCAAAGCAACTGGGCTGATACTGAATTATTTAATGATTCTGTACTAAGGAATATTATTGTTGGCTGCTATTTGAGGAAGGTATAAGATAATTTGAAGGAATTATTTAAGGTTCTTGTAGGTTTCCTGTGCTTATTTTTCACAATGACATTAAGTAAAGGTGAGCAAAAAAGCTTTTAGGAAATGCTATTTGAGGCAGTCTTAAAACTTTAAATTCAGGGGAGTTTAAAATAGTACTCACTTTGAAACATCTTCCAGTACCAAAACCAGAGTCTTGTACAAAATAGCCTGGGTCCTCTGATTGAGTTGCTTCACAAATAACATTAAAACCATCCTGGAAAAAAACATGGCCATTTAGTAAGATAAATACCATAAAGATTTAAAGTTCCTATTTTGTGTAACAAATGAAATTACATCAGATCCAGGAGCAAAAGCACGACATTGTAAAACATTCAAGGACCTACTGATAAGCATTTGACGCTGTCTCCCACAGCATTCTCACAGCTAACCCGAGGTCTGGATGGTGGGGTAGTGAGGTAGATTAAGAACTGGTTGAAGGAAACCAGAGAGTTGTGGTCAATGGGACAGAGTCAAGGAGACCTGTATCTAGTGGAATTCCTCATTGATTGGTACTGGAACCAGTACAATTCAATTTCTTCATCAACAGTCTGGATGAGGGAACAGAGGGTACTGTCAGCAAGTTTGCTGATGACACAAACTGAGGGGAGTAGCTGTGACACACCTGAAGGCTGGGCTGCCATTTGGAGAGACCTGGACAGGCTGCAGAGTTGGGTGGGGAGAAATGAATGAAATTCAACAAGGATTGGATTGTGGAGTCTTGCATCTGGGACAGAACAACCCCACGGAGTTGAAGGGTTGGTGTTATCTGTTGGAAAGGGATCTGGGGGTCCTGGTGGGCAAAAGGATGCTCATGAGCCAGCAACGTGCCCTTGTGGCCAAGGCCAATGGCATCCTGGGGTGCATTAGAAGGGAAGTGGTTATTAGGTTGAGAGAGGTTCTCCTGCCCCTCTACTCTTGCTCTGGTGAGGCCACATCTGGAATATTGTGCCCAGTTCTGGGCCCCTCAGTTGAAGAAGGACCTCAGGGAACTGGTTGAAAGAGTCCAGCACAGAACCACAAATATGAAGGCAGTGGAACATCTCCCTTATGAGGAGAGGCTGAGTGAGAAGGAGGTCTTCAGCTTGGAGAAGAGGAGACTGAGAGGTGACCTCATTTATAAATATGTGAAAGGCAGTGACAGGAGGATGGAGCCAGACTCTACTCAGAGATGTCCAATGATAGGACAAGAGGCAATTGGTGCAAGCTGGAGCAGAGGAGGTTCCACATGAACACAAGGAAAAGCTGTTTCACTGTGAGGGTGACAGAGCCCTGGAACAGACTGCCCAGAGAGGTTGTGGAGTCTCCTCTGGAGACATTCAAGCCCCTCCTGGATGTGTTCCTGTGTGGCCTACTCTAGGTGATCCTGCTTTGGCAGGGGGAGCTGGACTAGGTGGTCTTTTGATGTGCCTTCCAACCCCCTCATGTTCAGTGATAAGGAAAGGCAGCTGTGGCTGGATAGAATGGGCTGGACAGGAGGGTTCTGTTAGGTAGAAACAAAATGCTGGTCTCTCACAACTTGAATTTTTACAGTAGGAAGTGTCACAGCAGATTAAAGGTGTTATTTGATAATGGTTTAGCTCGATGCTGAGAATACTATATTAGCACCTCTGAGGCAGTAGAGTGTTTGAGATACAATGTGTGGTTAAATGTGTTAAGTAGTGTGTTGGTTGGTAGGATTCATAAGCAGTTGGGTTTTGAATCTGTAACAGAAACATGAAAACAAGCTTACGGAAAAAAAAACCAAAGCTTTTATAAGAAGCTGCTCAGTGTTCAATGTTAGGTGTAAAAAAAGACCCAATTTCTCTTGCTTCTGCCCAAATTTTCCCAGGCTTTTCCAAGTATTCTCATGCTGTTAAGTAGGAAATGGCTTGAGGATGAAAAGATTCATGGTACATTTGCTATGTATTTTTGTTTTTTTCAACTTCGTCCTACACTGATATGTATAATTTCATTAGATACCATGGCAAAACAAAGCTATTTTAAAAGCACAGAATAAGACTTGATTCTCCCAAGATAAATTGATCACAAACCAGAACGTAAGACTGGTTTAGTTTAACAACAGCTGACCAACAGGGAAGTACTTTCTGATGTGATTTATTTTTCTCTTTGACTGTTTACCACTCCCCTCCTCCCCTCACAGCAGATTTCTGTTTTTTACTCCTCTTGTAATTTGCAGGAGTATTTTTTATGGTGTATTCCACCAGGTGGCTCTCAAGTCTCAGAATGTGGAACTACTTAGTGTACCTACCCACTAAGAGAAGGTTGGGGTCATTTAGAGCATTGTAGGAGAATGAATTATGTTCTTAGAGCATGTATTCACTCTGAACAGGGCTCTGAGCAACTGATCTAGTTGAGGATGCCCCTGCTTACTGCAGAGGGGGTTAGGCTAGATGACCTTTGGAGGTCAGTCCCTTCCATCCCAGACCATGCTATGATTCTGTGATCAAGACCTTAATCCTTTTGGAAAATCTGCAAAAAGGAGCTGTAATGACTCTGATAAGAAAAATTACTATTAATATTTGAGATATTTAAATATCAGTTGGGTATGAGGGAGGAAGGAACAGTGCTGCAAGCAGCAAGAGATTGACATCTGGTGCTTCCATTATTTTTCAGCTGTTCTCTGAAAAGTTATTTCTGGTATCCAGTTCTTTTGAAAAATATTTGCGGCTTTTCACTTACAGAACACTTAAAATGCCTCTTGGTTACACAGAGGATGGTACTGGACCTGGCTTAGAAAGGAAGAGTCTGTTTGGCCCTTTGTCTTTAAATCACTGCAGATGAGAAAGCTTCTACTGCTCCAAAGTGGCAGTGCATGCATGCACCCCAGAAGACAAATTATGTCCCTAGACTGCATCAAGGATCACAGAATTGGGGGTTGGAAGGGACTCAAAGAGATCGANATCCTCATCATAAGGAGGACACAGGGCTGTTGGAGCCAGGCCAGAGAAGGGTCACAAAGATGATCCAAAGGCTGGAGCACCTCTGCTATGAGGATGTGCTGAGGGAGCTGGGGTTGTTGAGCCTCGAGAAGATTCCCACGTGACCTCACAGCTGCCTTCCCATACCCAAAGGGATCCTACAGGAAGGCTGCAGAGGGACTTTTCATAAGGGTGTCTAGCAATAGGACAAGAAGGAATGGTTTTAAGCTGAAGGAAAGTAGGTTCAGACTGGATCTTAGGAAGAAGTTCTTCATTATGAGGGTGATGAGAATCTGGAATAGGCTGCCCAGGGAGGTTGTGGATGCCGCCTCCCTGGGAGCGTTCAAGGCCAGGCTGGCTGAGGCCTTAAACAGCCAAATCTAATTGAGAGGTGTCCCTGCAAGGTTGGAGCAGACGATCTTTGAGGTCCCTACCAATCCAAGCCATTCTATGATTTTACACATAAGTGTGAGACATGAAAGTACATGGTGTCTTAATTAGCATATACCAGTAATTGATAAGATTGTAGAAGTTATTTTGGTAAAACAAGCACCCAGCTTTAGTAGCTGCAGGATTTCTTAGAGGAGCTAGAACTCCACATCATGTTTTTGAATGACACTAAGCAATATTCTTTTGTGGCATGAACTTTCCACGTGTGTTTTTAGTTCTGAAACAGTGATGTATTTGGAGGTTGTTTGCATTCCTGTCATCCAAGCAAGCCACTGGTGCTCCGTGAAAAGGCCAGCTAATTAAGCCAGCCCAGTAGGTCTGCCTACTGTTGTGGTCAGAGTGACTCAGTTGGTTTTCCAGGCTCTTTGGATGGCAAACCACTGACACTTTCAATGGCTGGGGAGTTCAAAATGAAAAATGAGTAACTCGCTAGAGATAACTTCGACAAACCACCTCCTTTTGCCACGTTAATTTTCTAGAAGTTTATTCTCCATCCAAATAAAACCAGTGAGGTTTATTCTGCTGAATATTCTCTAAATTAGATATGAACTGTTCTGGCTGGGGTTGCTTTTTTTCAATTCAAATACAGGCTGTCTTGGAAAGAACATTCTGGAATTCGGAAGTGGCAAATGTAGTCCTTTAAAACTAGTCCCAGTCTGAGTTGCAGCCTGTATTTCTTTTGTAGTCTCTGGGTGTTTACTCCAAAAGCCAAAACCTAATTGGTTTGAGTGACTTGTGGAAGAGAACTACTTACAAGACACCCAAACTGCATTGAATTTCCTGCTACAAGTAGTCAGGCTCGTCTGCAGTAATTTGTTACAACCCCAATATGCAGGCTGAGACACTGAAAATCTGAACCCTTTCAGAAAGCTCCTGCAGCCTTCAGTGTGCAGTGTTTGTTTTTACTGGGAGAGGAATTTCACAGGGGAGTGGTAAAATCCTTTTTGGACTTGATCTCCAGAGATCCCTTCCAACCCCTACCATTCTATGATGAATAATAGGTCATCAGATCACATTGAGATGAAAGGCATTTGCTTAAAATACAGGAACAAGTAACATGTAATAGAAAATAGGACATGCCCTCGTTCTTCTAGCAGTACTCTGAGGCCTAAATTTGCCCGTGAATTCTTTTGTAAAGAAGGAAAAAAAAAAACAAACCACATCAAAGCAAATGTTAAAGTTCTTTTATATCAGCTTTTGAAATTCTTAACAGAAGTTTTCCTTTTATTTTCTTGCTAAAGTGGCTGACTTCACTGCTCTGACTTTTGAACTGACTTTTTCTCATCCCCTTTTTCCTCCCTTTGGCTTTCCACTGCTGGGATTTCATCTCACTATATCCAAAGTGAAAGCCACCTCTACATTGGCTGAATATTGATTTAAAAGAAGTTCCTAGTCTAGTAGAACTTGGCACATTAATATAGTCACAGAATCTCAGCATGGTGGGGGTTGGAAGGAACCTCTGGAGATTGTCCAGTCCGACCAGGGGTTACCCACAGCAGGTTACCCAGGATTACAATATCTAGGCAGGTTTGAAATCTCTTCAGAAAAGGAGAGTCCACAATGTCTTTGGACAGCCTGGTCTCATCTCTCAGTACCTTCAAAATATGACCTTTAAGATCTTTGAAAACCTATAGACTTTATTTCTTTGTTTTTAACTCTTCTGATGCCCGAGGAATCATAGGCCTGTTAAGGTTGGAAGAGACCTTTGAGATCAGCAAGTCCAACTGCTTGCCTAGAGCTCACAACCTCATCGCTCCTGCTGCTATCACTAAATCATATCCCTAAGCATCACATCCACACACCTTTTAAACCCTCCAGGGAGCCACACATCTACAACAGTACTAGAGACAAACCAAAGGAGGCTAAGGGTGGTAAGCCAGAGGTAGGGGTAAAGCCAGCAGCCCAACTGAAGTGTATGTACAGTAATGCATGCAGTATGGGTAATAAACAAGAGGAGCTGGAAGCCTTGGTACAAGAGGAAAACTATGATGTTGCCATCACAGAAACGTGGTGGGAGGACTCACACAACTGGAGTGCTGTAATCAATGGCTACAGACTCTTCAGGAGAGACAGGCAAGGGAGGAGGGGTAGAGGAGTAGCCCTGTATATTAGGGAGGCTCTGGACATCATGGAAGTAGAGATTAAGGATGATCAGGTTGAGTCCCTATGGGTAAGAATTAGAGGGAAGGCCAACAAGGCTGACATCCTGATTGGAGTCTGTTATAGACCACCCAACCAGGAAGAAGTTGTTGATTTATTATTCTTTAAGCAGCTGGAGGCTGCCTCAAGATCAAGGGGGGGGGTTATTCTTTCCCTGTACTCAGCACTAGTCAGGCCACATCTCGAGTACTGTGTCCAGTTCTGGGCCTCTCAAATTCAAGAGAGATGTTGAGGTACTGGAAGGTGTCCAGAGAAGGACAAGAAAGCTGGTGAGGGGCCTGGAGCACAGCCTTGTGAGGAGAGGCTGAGGAAGCTGGAGGTGTGCAGCCTGGAGAAGAGGAGGCTCAGGGGTGGCCTCATTGCTGTCTAAACTACCTGAAGGGAGGTTGTAGCCAGATGGGAGTTGGTCTCTTCTCCCAGGCAACCAGCAACAGAACAAGGGGACAGAGTCCCAAGTTGTGCCAGGGGAGGTATAGGCTGGATATTAGGAAGAAGAGAGTGATTGGCATTGGAATGGGCTGCCCAGGAAGGTGGTGGAGTTGTCATCCCTGGAGGTGTTCAAGAAAAGCCTGGATGGGGCACTTAGTGCCATGGTCTAGTTGCTTGAATAGGGCTGGGTGATAGGTTGGACTGGATGATCTTGGAGGTCTCTTCCAACCTGGTCGATTCTATCTTTTGAACACCTCCCAGGGCAGCCTGTTTCAGCACCTGAGAACCCTTTCTGGGGAGAAATATTTGTAATATCCAACCTGAACTTCCCTTGGCACAACTCAAGATCACAAATCACTTAGCTTTGTATAAAACTAGGAAGTTTTAAATTGTCCATGAGTTTGTCCAAATTGAACAAGACACTGCCCTTTCCAGTGAGGTATAGATGGAATGCTCTGCTGCTAACTATAATTCAAGTCCACCAGGTGGCTGTCACACCATGAGAGTGCCTGGTGATGGTTGCTACCAGCACGTGAAGGGCAGTGCTTAACATTAATTATCAGAGCACTGCTTTGGATTTTAATTGTTGAACTCCTACATGGAATTTAATGGGAATTGCAACCAAATTGTAGTAACATTGTTTATTTTCTCATTAGTTACCTTCAGGTTTTGGTCACAGTCAAGTAGTTCTTTACAGCTGAATGAACACACAAGGTTTGTTTCTGCTGTAAGAAAGTCTGGGTATTCTCTGCATACACCCTGGCATGTAGGCATTTCCATAAAAAAAAAAAAAGTCGTGTTTTCTGAAGAGCTTTTCTACCATATTTTAGT
This sequence comes from Ramphastos sulfuratus, assembly GCA_013399055.1. NCBI lineage: Eukaryota > Metazoa > Chordata > Aves > Piciformes > Ramphastidae > Ramphastos > Ramphastos sulfuratus. The sequence continues at coordinate 77,850 of WBNM01028982.1, read as the reverse complement.
TTGAAAGCCAGAAACTAAACTCTTTTGAAAGCTGAATAATACACTCTGTGACAGAGCAACTAAGCAAGTTGGAATTGTTAAAGATCTTAAATATGTCCTGGTTTAATGTAGCAAGATGTCTGTGTCTTGGCATTGAACCAAGCTTCTCTAGACAAATTATTTTCTTGATGATTATTTTCTTCATCATGTATCTCAATTTTCTGCCGTGCAGGTATCACAGGAAGAGATGATCTTACTGTGGGTGCAGTTGCAAGTGGAAGAGTGAATTTTTACCCCTGGACAATAGACAACAAATACTATTCAGCAGACATTCACCTCTGTGTAGTACCCAACACATTTCACGTTACTGCAGATATTGCTGAATCTGTGCAAGCTTTTGTTGTGTACTTCGACAGCACAATAGTAAGACTTCTGCTTCATTGTATTGCTTTATCTGTATCATGTAGTTGCCTTATCACAGTGATAACCACAAATATTCTCTTCATCTTGTGCCATCCATTCCTTTCTAGCTTGCTCTACTAATTATCAGTAAATCAGTGTTAACTTCTGCCCACTAACAAGTTTCCTTCCCTTTTACTGTTATACTCCAGCTGGAGAAGAGTTTTTGAGGATGCAAATGTACCACTAAATTAGGCAAATCCTCCTCCAGCCCACCACCTCCAACTTCAATCCTTGCTGATGCTACTTCAGCAAGGCTGCTTTAGGATAGCCAAGAATGAGGGGGTAAACATCAGATTCAGTGCTATCCTTTTACTGTAAATTGTTTCTACTACTTAAGCAGCCCTGAAAGCTGTGCTGTAGCAAAAGCCAGAATGATTCTGAGATCCCCAAAATATCTACTAAATATGGAACTGGTTTTCACCACAGATGGGAAAAGGTTCCTACCCCACCTTCTGCAAAGATACTTTTAACCAGACACATCAGAGCCATCTCAGTATAAACTAGAGCAATGGGACTAGTGCCCAGCCCCCATAACATCCACTTGGGTGTAGAAGATGGAGTAGCTGCATGTTAAACACAGAAGATACAGGAGTATTTAATTTTAAGCATATAGTACTCAGTCAAAAAAACACCAAACAAATCTTTCCTGATCTACACAAGAATTGCAAAATTAAACACGGGAGGGAAAGGTCCAAGGCAATAGGTTTAACACACCTGTAAGGTGAGTCAAGAAGCAGAAGAAAGCTGTGTATAAGGCAGCTTCTGATTAGAACACAAGGCTATTAAACATACTCAACATGCAGCCCAGCATATTTCCTTCCTTCAAAAGTAGTATTTATTTAAAATGATTTAAAACTGAATGTGTTCCAAAGAACTCTTTTTTTCCTCCCCTTCAGAAATCTGGACTTGATAGTGTTTGTGAATGGCTTCCGCTGACAGAAGAGTGGTTACCAGAAGTCATGATCCTGGTTTGTAACAGAGTCTCTGAAGATGGTATGAAATCCAAACAAGTACTAAATGGACTTAAGAATTATTAACCTTGCATAGTAATTTACTTTTCTAGTTAACACAATTGTTTCTCGAAATATCTGTGAGACTGGGTTTGAGGCTTGATTGAGAAGAGCCAGGTTGCTCTCACGATCAGGAGCAGAAGTCTTAATTGTGATTAGAACTCTAATCACTAGAATCACTAATTGTGATTAGAAGTCTTGGTTGTGATTAGAACTGAATCAGAATTTGACAAGCTTGCTTAAAATGAGCTCTGCGTATCCCATCCTCAGCACAAAGAGGACATAAGCTTGTTGCAATGAGGCCAAAGTAGGATACAGTAATGATGAAAGGGGCTGGAAGCCCTCAAGGGCAGGCTGAGAGAATTGGAGTTGCTCAGCCTGGAGAAGAGGAAGCTCCAGAGTGACCTTCTGATGGCCTTTCAGTGCTTAAAGGGACCAAGAAGAAAGATATTGTCAGATATTTTAGCAACACAATGCAACAGGAGAAGGGATGGTGGCTTTAAACTAAACAAAGGGAAATTTAGACTAGATACAAGGAATAATTTTTTACCTTGAGGGTAGTGAGACCCTGGCCCAGGTTGCCTAAAAAGGTGATAGGTGCCCCATTCCTGAAACCATTCTAGGTCAGGTTGTTTAGGGCTCTGCAACTAGAGCAGGTTGCTCAGATGTCCCTGCTGACTGCAGGGGAGTTGGTCACTTCAACCCAGACCAGTCTGGTATTCTGTGATCTGCAACGTAACACCAGACACTGCAAGGTCACTAACAAGGTATTCATGTTACTGATCCTCTCTGGAGAAGGATGAGGATGACTGTTGGTTGCTTAACTACAGTTGAAAGTACATTCAACTTTTTGGACCATTTGGACATCAAATATGGAAGTAGATTAGAACTTGCAACATAACAAGCTGTACGGTGCAGATGTGTCTCTAACTTAATTGAGATGCAAACCTAGAGTTAACTCTTCATTCACTGTGGCACTTAACTAATATTTCATTTTGAGTACCCACTGCAAAGTCATTTGATTTTACAGTATTTGGAAAAAAAAAAATCCAAAAGAAGTTTAATTTTGGAGTGTTTACAATGAAATTCAAAATGAATGGAGGACCTACAACAGCTGCTATATACAGTCCAGAATAAGCAAACAACTCTGAGGGAATGAAATGTAGCTAAAGACTCAGCTACTGATATTACTCTTAGATGTTTAATATGCATTTTTGTTTCCCAACTTCAGGTGTTAACAGACAGAAAGCTCAAGAATGGTGCATCAAACATGGCTTTGAACTGGTAGAACTTAACCCTGAGGAGCTGCCTGATGAAGATGGTAGGAGTGCTACTTCTGTTTGAGTTTTCAGACTGAAAAAGCACACTAAGATATCTTCTAAACAATTGCAAGGGGCATAGCTTTGTTTGTGTGCTACATGATTACAGCATGGAATGCTCCCAGTTGGTGAGGCTTAAGTCTCAGCTTTAAAAAGGTCAGGAGGAGGAGGTTATTTCCTCCAAAAGTTCCATTTGTCTCCTCCCAAATACAGCTGCTGTTTGTGTAGCACCTACATTAAAATAATATCTGCTCCTTTTCTGGCACTAATACTAGAACTGTAATGGTAGTTGGAAATATTTATAGTCCACTTTGGAAATAAGTCTAAAGGACTAGGGAGAGATGTGCGAGGCAGGAAAATTCTTTGTCTTCAAGATGACTTTAAAAGGTATTGTACCTCCCAAGAGAAGACAGACATTATGCAAACAGTGACATGATAGGCTGAGAAGGGGAGATTGTTGAAATCATTTTAGAGTAGCACACAGCCTTACACAGGAAATAAACCAGTTTCACAATCACTGGCTGACCATATGTTTATAACTTGAAAAAACCCAAGTCAGAAGCATGCTGTGTTATGTTCCACTCTTGAAAAGTGACTATGCACTTCCTGACAGCCTTATCAGCATCAGCCTTATCTCCTCCTTTCAGTGATGCAAAAAGTGCTTACATCTCACCTCTACAGAGCCAAAATGAGAAAACTGACTCCATTTCCAGGCTTGAGTGGAATTAGTCACTAACATTTGCTCCATTTCAGGTTCCCCAAGTACATAGCTGTCACCAAAAAGATGACCTTCAAATTAAATTCTAAGCTAGAGCTCAAATTCCTCCCCCTTGTCCCCTTTAAAGGCCTAGATTAAAGCTGTCTTGAGAACTAAGAAGCCCCTTCCTCTATGTCTTTAAAGATGCATTTCATTTTGGCACTTTGTTAATTAAGGAAGGAGGAATAAATTTTTATTTTTTTTTTTTTTACAGAAACTAGAAAAATCAGAAGTTTGGCTTAGAATAAAGTTTTCTTGGACTAAAGTTTTCTTATGCTTTAAGAGGGAATTTAGTAGCAAAAGGGCATTTAAAAACTAGTGATATTGTGTTGTTTTTTTCCCTGCTGAATAATTCTTGTAAAGAACAAACTATTTACTATTTAAATAATGGGAATGATAAGTCAGGATGTTAATCTCTGCAGTATTAAGATCCATGTTCTTTCCTGGATTTTTAACATGGTTGATTCACTGTGATTCATGCAGAGGAGGAAATACACGCAGTGAGTAACACACCTACCCCGTAAGCATGCTGTAGGAACTACTTGCCAGAGATAAAATAGATGCAGTAAATATACTGGGCCACTATCTGTTAAAAAAATGACATTTTTGGCAGCTCATCACAGATGAACTGGAGCTTTTACTGTGAGACACAGTCAGTTGTTTGTGCAGTGAGGACAGAACTCTAAACTGAGACTATTGATAATGACTCTGATAGAAAAACCAAATAGCAGTGTTGTAAGAAAGCAAAATACTTGATCCAAGAGTTACAGACAGCTTAAATTTTTAAGGGCAGTTTCAATTGCTGCACCTGTCCCTGAGTCATCCCCAAGGTTTGATTTTTAAGAAATCACATCTTGATATCCAAAGGGTTTTTTTGCTTCTATTGCTTTGTGAGACCTGCACAAACATGGGAAGCTGACTAAACTGAGGAAATGGGGAAACTGACTTTACACAAAGTGGTGTCAGATCTGTTCAGTAAATAAGTTGATGTCCAAACAATGCTTTCCGTAGTCTCTCTGGTTACTGGAACACTTGGAGTTAGATGCTGTGGAGATAGCTTTACATCAGCATTTTCATTTTCAAGTGTCCCACCATTTTTAAGCAGTTTTCTGAAGGTGTTTGCTTTTTAAAGGAGGAAGAAGCAGTTCTAGCATCTACTCTTGTGCCATGCAGCATTCTAAAAGATCTTGGGGTAAAAGATGTATTGATTAAACAACAACAACAAAAAAAATCTATTCTTGTTAAGTTTAATTGCATATTGTTTAACAGTGTGGGCTAAATATTTAGCAAAGCCCCAGTCAGAATATAGACCTCTACAAAAGTTCACCTGGAAAACCCAGACCACAGATGAGGCATTGAGAGTTTGGTCTCTCATGTAGCAAAGGTGAGAAATCTGTCTCCTAAGATAGGAAATAATTTCTATCCATTGCTATAAGATGGGGCAGGCATTCAGACACACCTCCTTACTTTCAGGAGTGTAATAATGGTTTTGTGTCTTAATTGCTAGGTGTAAAATATCTTTGTCTTTTGGTTTAGATGATTTTCCAGAGTCCACTGGAGTGAAGCGAATCGTACAAGCCTTGAATGCCAATGTGTGGTCCAATGTAGTGATGAAGAGTGGTATGTAACATGAACTCTGGAAAAATGCAAGGCCTAGTGGGGCTTGATTTTTTAGCCAAAGTTTGAACTGAGCAGCTACAGTGCTGCTACTACCAGTAGGACCAGTATACAGAGAACTGGATCACTCTTCTTTTACATGCAATGGTAGGGCTTCAGGTGTTGCTTTTGGTGTTCTTTGATGCACAGAGAAGCTTACAGGCAACAGGTAAGATGTATTCCTGTTTCAGCATGTTCCTGTTCCCTCTGTACTTTGACTTGCTCCCTTAAATATTCCATGAACTCTTCAAGTTCCAGTGAAAAATGAAAGCTTGTTCCACCAAACTCCAGCAGCGAGCAGCCAGTCATTAGCAGCTAGGTCTGAAAACTGCTCCACGTTTTAGTGCAGAACTGAGTGTTAAATACCACATTTGCTGCAGTTCTTTTGGAAAAAAACAGTTGAAACAGGGATGGAAATAGCAAGTGTGGAGAGGAGATTTGGCAAAGAGGTGATTTCAGATGTCTGTTGAAGGATGTGCTGGTGAGACACCTTCTCACTTTCTACAACTGCCTGAAAAGAGGTTGTAGCAAGGTGGGTGTTGGTCTCCCAATTAACAAGCAATAGAGAAAACGGCCTCAAGTTGCACCAGGGAGGTTTAGGGTAGATATTAGAAGAAACTCCTTCACTAAAAGGGTTTTCAAACCCTGGGACAGACTCCCCATGGCAGTTAAATCCCCATGCCTGGAGGTGTTTAAAAGATGCAGAGATGCAGTGCTGAGAGACATGGTTTAGCACCAGACTGGGTAGGGTCAGAGAATGGTTGGACTCAATGACCTTAAAGGTCTTTTCCAACAAAGGCAGTTCTGTGATACTAAGTGCTTTGCTCTGAGGACTGTCTTCCCTACAGAAACTCCAACCTGAGCCCATGGAAACCACAGCATTTTTTGAAGATAGGGCTGAAAAGAGGAAAAGAGGCAACCCCAGATAATTTCCTGCAGATATTTGATTACCTGGTAGAGTTAGAATTTTGGAAGAGTCAGAATTTTGGAAGAGTCACTTCAGGGTTAGACTCATTAGAGAAGGAAATCCTGTGGGCAGCCAGTGAGTACAGATACTTCCATTTACTTGAAAACCTTTAATTACCTTTCTAATAACACAGGCTGCTGTAGGAGATGTGGGAAGATTAAACCCTTGTGAATAGCTTAGCTTTACATTACTTGTTTCAAGGTCTCACCCCACTAGCAGCCTTCTAGTGCCTGCTCCCTGATAGACAATTTCCCACTTCGTGGCTTCTTCCTTCCTATGCCTTAACTGTGTAAAGATTTCAAGTGCTCAGAGGCTTCTGCTGGTCCCTGTAATTGCAAGATGGCTACTGGAACTCAGTAGAACTATGGTGAGAAATCCTGCATTAATAACCTTCTGCTTTTTGTTGTTTTTTAGTTTAGCCTTTTGAGTATCTCTCACACCACATCAGAGTGTGGTGAAGGTGGGTTCTAATTTAATGTAATCATTGCAGAGCAAGAGGTGGCCATTTGAGATGGTGTAAAGTTATCTCACTGGTGCTACAACACTTTCTTAGCAGCCTGTTTCCTGCATTTGACAGCTGCCACATCACAAAAGAGCAGAACTTAGTCACATGTTCAGCTCTTGGTGTGGGAAATTCCTCTGCATCATTTTTTGTGTCCTGTAAAGGTCAGGCTCCTTGAAAATCCAGACTTTCCATCTCCACCATGCAAAAACTACACAACACTGATGCACAGTTGCTACAGACCCCTCAGGAAGTGAGCTATATTTGGTAGTTGTCACCACCTGACTGTGCCTTTCAAAGGGAAATGGTTGAGCTCATGTCACTTAAAATAAACCCTTTTACAACCTGTAACATATCTTTTGTTTTCAGCTTCCTCCCAATCCTGGAAACTGGCTGCCACATAAATCAGACTTTAGGTTTATACTGAATTCCCTGTGACTATTCTTATAGAAACCATGCAGTCATACTTCATGTGAAGAGTTTTCATACACCATCAGAGATTTGTGTGATAATAAACACTTAGAACACAGTCAAGTGTAGCCATCCAAAAAGCCAGTGTTACAGCCTTGCCTTCCTTCAGCTGTTTGTGTAAGGATTTTAATGTACAGACAGAGCAGGAATGGCTTTTCCCAAGTACAAGCATTAAACTCATGTTATTTTAAGGTGTTTTTGTCTTAAACCCAAATACTTCTTGTGTTGGTTCCCCCCCTCCATCTATAAGAAAATTGACATTTTGACTTTTTTCCTCCATTAAATATGTTCATTCTCACAGTAATACATAACAAATAGACATCATAGTTGAATTAGAAACATTTTTACATCAAGTAACACCACATGCTTTGTGAGTAACTAAAGCAGGACTGCCTCTACTAAAAGCAACAAGCAGCTTTACCTCAGAGTCTCCAAGGGACAATTCCTCTTTGCAGGTGATATGAGGTTGCTGTTTCTCCAGGCCTCAGAACTCTCTTCAGTCTGAGAATCAGATGGATTGCTTCCCTTTGGGTGGGTGAGCACCAGTAGTTCTTCAGTCAACATTTTTGCCCCACAAAGGTGGTTGGTCTCAATTCCTTCAAGAGCAAAAGTAGCTGACTAAGATGGTGAGAAGCAACTCTGCTCTCTCTAAAAGCTGCTGCTTGGCTAATTTCCTGCTTTAATAGGTACTTCTGTGATCCCAGCTGGAGCTGGTTGCCTCAGCTGGGGTCAGTCATTAGAACCACAGAAGGTTCTGGGCCAGAAAAGACTTTTAAAGGTCACATGTAGTCCAACTCTCCTGCAGTCATTGGGGACAGCTGCAACTAGAGGAGGTTGCTCAGAGCCCCACAGAACCTGACCTGGAGTGGTTCCAGAGATGGGGTTTCTCCCACCTCTCTGAGCAACCTGTGCCAGGGTCTTAACAGTCTCAGCATAGAACATTTCTTTTTTCTCTGCAGTCTGAATCTCCCTCTCTTAGTTGAAACCATTGTCCCTTGTCCTGCCACAACAAGCCCTGCTTTAGCAATTTTCCAATCCCCAGCTTTCTTCTTGGCCTCTGTAAGTCCTGAAAGGCTGCTAGAGGATCTCCTGAAGCCTTTTTGTTCTCTTCTCCAGGCTGAACAACCCCAACTCTCAGCCAGTTCTCACAGTAGAGGACTTAACAGCCATTATATCATTTTTGTGGGCTACTCTGGTGCCGCTCCAACAGTTTTATGTCCTTCTGCTGAGGACTCCAGAGCTGGACCCAGCACTGCAGGTGGGGTCTCTCCAGACTCTCTATGCAAAACATTAACCTGATTTAGGGGGACTAGTTAAATAATGAATTTTGACTTATTAATTCCAGGTTGCATGTTAAGTTGGGATCAGCATGTGTCAGTTAGAGACACGGGTGGAGGAAGAGAGTGGAAACCATTTTGCTGTTAAAAGAGCATAAAGGAATCTGGAAGCCATGTCCAGAACACAGCCCACTCAAGCTCCACAACTATTGATGAGTGAAACTCTATAGAATTCATCCTGATGGAGCCACCATTACAATAAGTTATGTGAGATCACTTTTGGCTTTGATGCTGTAAGAACACTCTGTAAGGCATCACCCACTTCCTGAATTGCACCCAGAAGTTGAAATTACTTACACATCCAATAAAAAGAGTTTATAGCAAGGCTTTTTTTGAGGGTGTGCCTGCAACTGTTACATCTGCCACCTCCCTAAACCATGGATCCAGAAACAAACAGCTGCTCTGCAGAGATCCCTCCTGAAGAGTCCAGTTCCTTCTAATTGAGACTTGTAATTAGGCTGGCTGAGTTTATGTGTATGTGGTGGTGGTGGGACTGGAGTTGTGGTCATCTTTCTGTACAGGATGAACTCTAAGAACAGATATGAAAGAGGTACATGATTAGGTCACTCCATCCACTCCTCTGCCAGTGTGGGAATGTTCTCTCTCAAGTACATTCTGGACTGCAATGTCCAATCTAGCTTCAGATGACTCAGAAATTGGCTAAATATTCCTCTTTACAGTTTCTCTGAAGACAGCTCTTTGCTCAGCCTGCTGAAGCTCAATTCAGTTTGGGTTGTGAGTCCTCATCTTTTATCACTCAGCTGCCTGTTAATTTAGCTGGCAGAATTCACAGGCTTTCCCATCTCTTGCAACTGACCATTGGAAAGGCAATTCTGATTCACTTCTTCCCAAACCTTTGGTGAGGGAGCTGTTAAAGCTGTCTAACTGTGTAAAACAGCCAGTGGAGGCAGATACCTGCTGGGGGACAGGGAGCACAAGGGGAGAGGAGGACAGGGCAGGACACACATTAGCCTAAGCGCAGAGTGAGGATTATGACACAGGAAATGAGCTTTTGGTACTGGAGAAGTGTTTACATGTTTTCTAGAGAGCTGATGGTTTTAGTTACACCTTCAACTCCTCAGTGTGAAATTTTGTATAAATGGCAAGGCAATTTGGCCAGGGCAGAAGAATGACATCACCTCAGCAGTTGAGTCTGCAGCTTAGTCATTAGGGTCAGATTAATTTAAACCACATTTATTTTTTAAAAAGTAAGTTTAATCTTTCTGCTGGCACAAGCCATTGTTTCCTGACTATTTGTAACACAGTAACTTCAGGTTATTTCTTTTGCAGTTGACTCAAATGCTAGAAGCTTGAGGAAAATCTCCTCTGAGTCTTTTCTGTAGCTGTAGATATTTACTGCTTGATGCAAGGCCAGCTGAAAACATGGCTTTGGAAAAAAAAAAGCACACCTCATAGTAGCACCTATGATGCATATATTTGTGGGTTTAAAGTAAAAGTTTAACAATACAATTAGTTTAACTTTTAAAATGCTGTCCTGCATCCACTATCTTAGCTGATAATAGGAGTTAAGAGTGGTGTAATACTACAGTGAGTTGCCCAGAGCAGCTATGGATGCCCCCTCCATTGAAGTATTCAGAGCCAGGTTGGATGAGGAGGCCTTGAGCAGTCTGGTCTAGTGGACACTGTCACTGCCCATGGCAGGGGCTTGGAACTAGATGATCTTTAAGGTCCCTCCCAGCCCTAACCATTCTATGAATCTCTGAATCTCTGATTCAGAGTTGAAATTCAACTTTTTACTTTGGATTTTAAAATGTCGTGGAGATCCACAGCAAGTCAGCAGGTGTGGAAAGCTCAAAGCACCTTGTGATGTGAGGGAAAATTGGATTTGATGGCTGGGTCCTTCCACGAATTCTGAATTAGTCTTTTGAAAGTGGCCTTTGGCATTGCTGTAGCTCTCAACCTGTTCAGATGATACATGCATCAGCAAAGGCACTTGTTGCATTTCCTGTCTCTAACCACAAACTTGTTGCTGCTTCCCATGGATGGTGAAACCTGGTCCAGAGACTGTCACTAACAGCAAATGCTGCTTCTGTGTTTAGAGACCTGCCTTAGTTGGCATCAGAAGACATTGGCCAGACCAAATACTAACAGATTTCTTCAATTAAGACCTAAAAAAGAGCTCACACCTCTCATGCTTTACACATCTATTCCCTGTTGGTAATATTTAGCAGGAAATGTTGTTAATATAGTTTAAATAAAAACAGTTTAGGGAAGGTGAAAAGGTTCTACTTAAAATCTGTTCTCACATGCATTGACCAGGGGTGCCATGTGTGCCTTCCCTGAAACCTTCTCTGTCCCATCTGGTCAGAGACCATCTCATTGTAATAACATTCTTTGTTTTGTTTTCAGACAGGACCCAGGGCTTTGGGCTGCTCAGTACCTTAGCAGGTGCAAACTGTAGCATTGGGTCAGAAGAGAACCAAGATACAGAAGTAAACAGTAATTCCTATTTCTTATTCTTTGCTCCTGGTGTTTCTTGTGTTGCTCTTTTGTCACGCTTGGTGTGGTGGTGGTGATGATGATGGGATTTTCATTTTCTAGCTCCTTTCTCAAGAGATGCTTCATTCATAAGCCCTGGAACAGGCTGCCCAGAGAAGTGATTGAGTCAGCATCCCTGGAGGGATTTAAAAGCTGTGTAGATGGAGTGCTGAGGGTGTAGTGGGGGGCTTGGGAGCATTGGGTTAATTGACCTAGTGACTTGAAAGGTCTTTTCCAGCCTAAATGATTCTGTGATTCACAGCTTGTTTTAAAGAATTTTTTAGGAAATATTTCTGGAATCTGAAAAATTACCTGCATTTTTCTTACAAGGCCTCTGAGACAGTTTTTGCTAGGAGCTGTCACCTGCTGCTTCACAGGATATTGCCTCAGAACTCAGCATTTTTCCTGGAGACATCCAATTGTGCACATAGCACTGGGTGTTGCTCACACTGACTTCCACACCCCAGACAACTCACTGGAGCCAAGCAAAGATGATTAAAAGCTCCATTCAAGATGTTTTTGGCTCTGCTTATGGTAGGGGGAGTGGAACTAGATGGTCTTTAAGACCTCTTCCAACCTAAAGCATTCTGTGATTAACACCCAAGAGCAGTATTTTGTGCAAAACAAAACCTGTCACTAGACAGTGTTATTTAAAAACCAACAACAAAGCTATCAGAGAAAACCTTCATCAGATACCTGTGCACAGTGTGACAAAAGTGGCTTCTCATAATACACATGGTACAGGTTTTGCAGTGAAAGTTTTTGAACTCAAAGCAGGAAGAACCTGATTTGCTGATGATGCTTTTTACATGCATCATTGGGTACTCTAATAGCTGTTTGTTTCCTAACAGTCCAATCCATCAGCAGCAGATGGAGAATCCCAGCTAGACAACAGAGAAGATGGAGCAAGCACCAACAGCCTACAGACTGACAGCATTGAAGGTAAGCTCTTTCTCTGCTTGGCAGGTGTGTTGGAGTGGGCACTCCTGGCTGGAATGGGCCCAGAATCACAGAATCCCAGCATGAGGGAGCTTGGAAGTGACCTCTGGAGACCATCCAGTGCAGCCCCTCTGCTAAAGCAGCAACACCCACAGCAGCTTGCCCACGATCACAACATCCAGGCAAGTTTGGAAGCTCTCCAGAGGAGACTCCACAAGCTCTCTGGACAGCCTGCTGCAGGGCTCCAGCACTCTCACACCAAAGAAGTTTCTCCTCATGTTCAGATGGAACCTCCTGGGTTCCAACTTCTACCCATTACCCCTTATCTGATTACTGGGCAGCAATGAGAAGAGTCTAGCCCCATCCACTTGCCCCCTGCCTTTAGCTATTGAGAAGATCCCCTCTCAGTTTGCTCCTTTCCAGGCTAAACACCTCCAAGTCTCTCAACCTCTCCTTGTAAGAGAGCAGCCACCAGCTTCTGCTCAGTGGTGTGGATATAGTGGCCAGAGCTAGCCACTCCTCACCAGACCTGTGCTCTAGACTTTTCACCAGCTTTGTTGCCCTTCTCTGGATACACTCCAGCACCTCAATGTCCTTCTTGTAGTGAGAGACCCGGAACAAGCCAGTATTTGAGATGCAGCCTCACCACTGCTGAGTACTCACTAGTCCTGCTGGTCACACTGTTCCTGAGCTAGAATGCTTTTAGCTTTGGCCACCTGGACACAGACTGGCTCATCTTCAGCCTTTTGATCAGAAAAGCTTTTCCATCTGCTGACAAGACAGAATAATTCAGCTGCAAGCAACCTCTCTGCCTTTCTTTCAGACCCCACGTTAGATACAGACATTCAAGAGTTAGCCAACCTCACCACCAGAGATGGTGACCTGGAGAACTTTGAAAGGCTCTTCACAAAGCTGAAAGAAATGAAAGGTAAGTGCTCAACACATCCACTCAACACANTCTGTCACCTGTTCTAACCCCTCAAAGGCATGAAACCAGTGAGTTGGGAGGCAGCTACAAATTCCTATTCTCCTCCTTGAGGTTGATCTTTTCATTAAATTGCCCTTTGCCTTGCCAGTGCTCTTGAAAGAAGTAGATGTTGCTCAGCTGGCTGCTCTCACCCTGGGCTTGTCCACCATGAACTAATGCTTCAGTTTTCTATAAAACCTAAAAGACTACTTTTCCCCCCTTTTTATCTCTACAATTGTACCAATCTGTTTAAGATGAAATCTTCTGTACTCAGAAAGATCAGCTTGCTGTGGTTTGGGCACTGCTTTTACTAAATAAGATTCCTTTTTCACAATCCTTAATTTCTTGGTAGTCCCCCAAAAGACCAGCTGCAACAAGCTCAAGGGTCTTCTACAGTGCACGGTGTGGAGAGGTCCTCAGAGTCCCAGTGCCCAGGTCCCTAGCTGTGATTAGCTGGGAGCAATCTTCCCCTACACATTGTACTGCACACAGAAACTAGTAATTGTTTTTAACCTCACTGGAGGTGAAACATGTTTCCAGATTTTACAAAGTCTTTCCATCGGTTTATGAGCATTAGGTAAGAGGTAAGAAACAATTAGAAGGTCAGAGGGACTTTCCAAAGGTGTGTTTAGGGCCAGTGTGTAAGATTCTGAACCAGCAGTGTGCGCAGGTGGCCAAGAAGGCCAATGGCATACTGGCCTGGATCAGGAATAGTGTGGCCAGCAGGGCCAGGGAGATTATTGTGCCCCTGTACTCAGCACTGATTAGGGCACACCTTGAGTGCTGTGTCCAGTTCTGGTGAGGGGCCTGGAGCACAGCCCTGTAAGGGCTCCCTGCTCCCTCTTGATGTTGCCAACCTAAGTCCTGTTCTTTCCCACAGATAAAGCTGCCACATTGCCTCATGAACAAAGGAAACTACACGCAGAAAAGGTGAGGTTTTGAAATTGATTGGATTTTGACATGATTAAAAATAGCCTTTTCCTTTCTAAGCTTTAGTTACTGCTCTTGCAGAGCTCCTCTGTTAGGGGCAGTGAGACCAAACCACACAGACTGTCTGGTGTCTCCCAAGAGGTGAAGAACAAACCTGGAAGTTTGAAACACCAGAAAAAAAACCTTCCCCTTTCAGAATTCCTGAAGCAAAAGCCCTGCAGTCACCAAGGGTTTAAACCAGCTTCCACTTGAGTCAGGGAAAAGCCTTGATCTCAAGGAAAATTTAATTATGCCTTAATTAACACCAGGCTTGTACCAGACACCTGCCATCAATCTAAATTGTTGCCTCCATATCGTTGAAGTGTCTTACCTTGAGAGGATCACCACTGTTGCTGGACTCATGGCTCCTAGATTTAGCTGCTGCCCAGTTTCTGGGTTTTATGGGTGGTAGAGCCAAAACTTTCAGTCATTTGAGATGAATTTTCCTCCTTTCCCACCTTTTCTTCCATCATTAGGTGGCCAAAGCGTTCTGGATGGCAATTGGAGGGGACAGAGATGAAATTGAAGGTCTCTCCTCGGATGAAGAAAACTAAGCTGTGTAGCTGCAGGCATCAGAGCAGTGCTAAAAGAGATCTTTCCCCGCAGTGAGTGTTGATTGTGAAAAGCCCCATTTAGCTTTAGTTGCTTGCTTTGGTTAAAGGATTCTCCACATCACTGTAACTAAGTGACACATTCCACACCTCCTAATGGGTCGAGTGGCTCTGTCTGACTTCATTTATTCTCTCTCAGAGGATTTTGGAAGGTGGTGCATGCAGGGAGAGGAAATGGTAATAATTAGTTTACTTTTTTTTTTTTTTCAAATGAACATTTTTATTGTTTCCTTGTTGGAGTTTAAATAAACAAATTGACTACCAGTTATCTCTCAACATATGGCTGGTGGTTGTTAAGTGACTACTTCATTCTCAGCTCCACATTTCAGATACAGGCCTGGCTGATGGTTTTATGTAGCTATAGAGCTGAATTCCCAGTTCAAACAAACCAGATTTCTATGAGCCACGAAGGAGGAGTTGCTGAATTGTGCCCTGCTGTGGGATGCTCTCTGCCAGGGCCGCAAGGTGAATCCTGCCCAGTNCTGGTTCTCCACAGCTCCCTGAAAGGTGGTTGGAGCAAGATGGGGTTCAGTCTCTTCTCCCAGGGACCAAGCAGCAGGACAAGTTGCCCCAGGGAAGGTTTAGGTCGGACATGAAGAACTACTTCTGCCCTAAAGGGTTGTCAAGGCCCTGCCCTAGGCTGCCCAGAGCAGTGGTGGAGTCCCCATCCCTGGAGGGCTTTCAAAGTTGTGTAGATGTGGTGCTGTGGGATGTGGTTTGGTGGTGAGGTTGCACTCCATGATCTTAAAGGTCTCTTCCAACCAAAACAACTCTGTGATTCTATGATTTATTATCCAGCCTGGCTGATGCTCCTGTAGGTTCATTCCAAGGCACCAGATTACAAGTCTCAAATTGCTGCTTCGTGATATCAAGGGTTAGAAAGAAATCCCTTTGTGCTTAGATGCAGTGTGTTGGCATCTGTGCAGGCACACAGCTGCAGACCTATTGGAGAGTCTAAACATCAAGGTAGTTGAAAAAGGAAAAGGCATAGGTGGAGAGGGAGAGAGATGAATGCCACCCTGTCACCTACTGCAGTCAACCATCAGATACAGTCAGTGGATCAGTTTCAACCCTTAAAAAAACAGAGCAGAAGCCTCTACAGCTGCCTGAAAGGAGGCTGGAGTGAGGTGAGTGGTGGACAAGGATGCCCAGAGAGGCTGTGGAGCCTCCTTCTCTGGAGAGCTTCCAAACCCACCTGGCCATTGTGATCCTGGGCAAGCTGTTGTGGGTGCCTCTGCTTTAGCAGAGGGTTGGACTGGATGATCTCCAGAGGTCCCTTCCAACCCCCACCATCCTGGGATTTGATGAGATATTAGGAAACAGTTTTAATGATCCTAAAGAGTATTATAATTTTTAAATGAAGTTAAGTTTGTTGGTAGCTTGGGTTTTGTTCTGTGGGTTGTTTGGGTTTTTTTTTCTACAGATTCTTTGTGTCTCCATAATTCCTTTGCAAAATAGATGTGACAAAATGAATAAAAGGGGCACTATTGGAACAGCAAACCTGAAGGTTGTGTCTTCCACTCAGTTCCTCTCTGTATCCCACAGCATTGTTTAGCAGAGAATCCTCCCCTTGGATTTAAATCCCTGTTAACAGCTTTGATGCTGTTTGCTTTCCCTGGTACTGGTACTCCAGTGCTGAACTGGAACCACTCTGCAGTTAAGGTGATACCCTGGGGCTAGATGTAGCAGCTTTGCCTAGGTAAAGAGGGTCATGAGCATCTGGGTAGACAGGAAAGGGATCTTAAGACACAATTCATACACTGGGTTGGATTGGAAGGGACTTTGAAGCTCAGCTAGTTCCAACCCACCCTGCCATGGGCAGGGACACCTCCCACTATACCAGACTGCTCAAAGCTTCATCCAACCTGGCCTTGAACATCTCCAAGGAGGGAGCATCCACAGCCTCCCTGGGCAACCTGTGCCAGTGTCTCACCACCCTTACTGGAAAGAATTTTCTCCCAGTCTCCAGTCTGAATCTCCCCTCTTCCAGCTTCAATCCATTCCCTCTCACACTGTCACCACAAGCCTTTGTCAAAAGTCTCTCCTCAGCTCCTGTAGCCCCCTTCAGCCACTGGAAGGCTGCTCTAAGGTCTTCCTGGAGCCTTCTCTTCTCCAGGCTGAAGAGCCCCAACTCTCCCGGCCTGTCCCTGGAGGGGAGCTGTTCTGATCATGCTCCAGCCCTCTGATCATTAGCCCACAGAGAGTTTGAGGCCAAGTCCTCTCTTTCTCTGCAGCCACTTCAGTTTGTGGGTTTTTTGTGATCCAACTAATTGTTAGGTCATTAGAAATAAATTGAGTGTAAAATTAAACTGACAAACAAGTGTGCCACTTTGCTAATGAACTTCCAACTAAAGGCTGCAGAAATGTTGTGTTCAATCAATTATTAAAAGAGGGGAAATGCTCTTTGCATCCCAATACCATGGATCTCAAAAAGGGGTCACTCCAGTTAGTGCTTTGGTCTCTTCAGTGGGGTCCTTTCCAACTCAGCATTCTGTGCTTCTCCTTTGTATCAGGTGATAGAATGAGAGGAAATGGTCTGAAATTGTGCCAGGGCAGGTTTTGGTTGGAGATTAGGAACAATTTCTTTCCTGCAAGAGTGGTCAGGCATTGGAATAGGCTGCCCAGGGAGGTGGTGGAGTCATCATCCCTGGAGGTGTTCAAGAAACCTGTGGATGTGGCACTCTGGGACAGGGTTTAATGGGTGTGATGGTGTTAGACTGAAGGTTGGATTTGATGATCTTTGAGGGCTTTTCCCTCCAAACAATTCCATGATAAACATCCACTATTAGTAGATTACAGCAAGAAAATCTCCCCAAGATTTTCGTATCCATCATAAGGTGGGTGCTATGGTGTAGTCTCTGGCTCCCAACCTTGGTTGGAGCTCACTATTGCTGCTTCCCCCTCTTCCTCCCTCCCTCCCTCCCCTGCCTGGTGCAGTGGAAGCTCCTGCAGAACCCATGGGGAGAAACCTATAGGCAGGGATGAAACCTCCATAGAGATCCAGCCACCTCAGACTGTATTTTGCTCCAGCTTCCCTTTTCCAGTGCAGAGGAGAAGTTTGTGATACTGCAATCTGTGATCTGTTCAGGTGACAACCAGCAGGGCTGGCAGCTCAGAACTGCTTTACTACATCACACTGGAGTTTTGGCAACCCCACTACAAAACCTGGACAAGACCCTTTTTATTACCACATTGTTGGAAACCTGAGTGGAAAAAGTATTCTCAAAAAATCCTCTGTCAGGAAAAACAACCCAAAAAACACATAAAATATATCTGAATTTCAGTGAAACTCTGGGAGGAGTGTCAGCAGTTCAGGGAATTAGATGACTCTGCCTTGGCCTGGTGAGTGGTGCTGGCTGCACAATGCCTTCCCTGAGGCCAGCTCAATGCCCACCTAGCTTTACCTCTTTACCCCTTTACCTTTCTCCAATATGCCAGCTGACCTCACTACCTGCCTTGTAACAAAACAGCTGCTTCTCTGGACACTCCATGGCACCAGTCACCGGGGCACAGTCCCAGCAATGACAGCAGCAACAGGAACATATCCATGGTACCCAGTTCTCAGCTGACCAAAATTTAGCCTGGCAGATTAAGACAAGAGAACCTTAGAGCAGCTTTCCAGTTCCTGAAGGGGGCTAAAGGAGAGCTAGGGAGGGACTTTTGACAAGGGCTTGTAGTGTTTGCTTTGGGCTAGAAGAGGGAAGATCAAGACTGGAGATTAGGAAGAAATGCTTTCCAGTGAGGGTGGTGAGACACTGGCACAGGTTGTCCAGGGAGGTTGTGGATGCTCCCTCCCTGGTGGTGTTCAAGGCTAGGCTGGATGAAGCCTTGAGCAACCTGCTCTACTGGAAGGTGTCTGCCCATGGCAGGGGGCTTGGAACTAGATGATTCTTAAGTCCCCTTCCAACCCAAACCATTCTGTGAAGTTCTCTAATGCAGCCATGAACAGCTTACCTGTGGGGAAGCTGTGTAGAATCTCTCTTCAAGATTCACCTGGAGAAGAGCCCAGCTGACCTGATCTAGCACTGGCAGCATTCTTAGATCCCTCCTGAGGCTGGACTGAAGACCTCCAGTAGTCCATTCCAGCCACCTTTTCCCAGCTGTGGTGAAACAGTGAGGCACTTGGACACCAGTTCTGAGAGCAATCCTGTTTCTGTGACAATGTGGATTGGATGAAAGGTCCCAAGCTGGACCAGAACCTGGGCTGTGCCATGAATATTAAAACCTTACCACCAGTGCACTGTGGCTCAGAGACATATTTATGCCCATCCACCTGCCCTCCTCTGTTCTGCAGGACCAAACTGAGTCTCCAAACCCATGACTTCAGCATAGGACTAGAAAATGATGCAGTTCCTTGACGTGAAAACACCAGAGGTGTTTAGGGTCTGTCTTACAACCAAACACTAAGCACAAGGCTCCTACCCTTCTGAATGTGGAGTTTCCCAATGGAGAGCATAAGGTGAAAGTACAACTGCAGGGCAAAGTTAATCAGAGAATCAAGGCTGGAAAAGATCTCCAAGATCATCGAGTCCAACCCCTTACCCCAGCACTGCCAGCTCACCACCAAACCATGGCACTCAGCACCATGGCTCCAGAGTTCTGAAAGTCCTTCAGGGATGGTGACTCCATCACTGCCCCGGGCAGCCTAGACTAGGGCCTTTAATAACACTTTTGGGGCAGCAATGGTTCCTCCTGTCCAACCTAAACCTCCCCTGGGGCAACTTGAAGCAATTTCCTCTTGTCCTGTTGCTTGTTCCCTGGGAGAAGAGACCAACCCCCACCTGGCTCCAACCTCCTTTCAGGGAGCTGTCGAGAGCCAGAAGGTCTCCCCTCAGCCTCCAGGCTGAGTAACCCCAGTTCCCTCAGCTGTTCCTCGCCAGCCCTGTTCTCCAGCCCTACTCATCACACCTACCTACAGATGCTGCTGTCTGAATTACCTGTGGTTCCAAAACCCCAAATGCCTTCGGTTTGGGTCCTTAGATGTCCTTTTCCAACACCCTTATTTTCTCAGGAGCCTCAGTTTTCAAATCCAAGTTTATTAAAACGTCCAAAATAGAACTTACAGTTTCACATATGAAATAGGAGGGCATACAGAGTACAGGCCTTTAGTAACAAAATAGTGAGTAATGCTGAAGGGGCTAAAGCAGGGCACGACACCACCGGCTGCTAACATACAGCCTGGGGTTAAGAAGATCTAAACACTACTCAAACATGCTCATAGATACCACGGGGGACAGCTCAGTCTGGAGTGAAGGAAGTGGGATGCCACCTCGGGAGAGGGAGTTAGGTGCACCTCAGCAGCACAGAGACTGGTGCAGGAGACTCCTCTAGTACCCACAGACTGGAGGAAATGTCACAATGAACCCAAAGGTTGCTGATGTCTTCTCTCTGTGAAGTCTCAGGAATCTGAAGAGCACAATTCGAGAGCCCATCTGGGAACCTGGCTTGTTGCTGCTGAAGGATGAAACAGCAACGTGGGTGAAGGCTCCTGCTGGAGAAGTCCTTGGTGTGTTTTATTGGCCAGGCTTTGCTGCTCAGTTCTGAAGCAAGTCTCTTACTCTCACATCAGTAATTGCCTCATTTCTTGCAATCATCAGAAAGGAACATTGGAAAGATTTAACCCTCCGAGTCCTTAACTGCCCTTTCTGCTAATGATTAAATTTTTGATTTACCCAAATATTCAAGACTTAAACACCAAAGCATGGACAGGATAAAGCCGTGCACTGCATTTGTAACCATTCCTCTTCATCAGCTATGATACAGTGACCAAATACTCCCCATTCCAGCTTATCTGTGACCAAATTCCATTCCTCCCACCTATCCAGTACCTTGGAGAACTCTGACAGCTCTCATATGTTGTGTGATAGGGCTGAAGTCCTTTACTGAGCTCTATTCTTCCTGCTTCTTGTGCTTTTGCAGTTAGCAGGCAGCACAAGGGATGGCTGCCAGTGCTTGAGATGGAGTCCTGAACGTTCTTTGCCCTGGAAAGGAGCCCTCTGCAGGGGTCAGAGACTACAGTGTACAGCAAATTCATTTTACTCAAAGGTTACCCTCAGCCTCTCTGTGGCCTATATGGGGAGCCAGGTCTTTGGGGGATTAAATTGCTCCATCTTTTGCACACACACACGCTGGTTCCTGGCGATTCAGTCAAATGGACAGCATCGGATTACTCCTAAGACAGGCTTAACATGGAATACAAACTGCAATTCAGTTCAATACATTAATAATAATAAAAACCCCAAACCAACAAAATCACCAGAGTCATTTAAACTCACAAGGCCATCAGTATCATCTGCCAGCAGCCAGGCCCTTGTGTATGGCTACACCAGTTAAAAAGAGTCAAAGTTCCTGCTAGTGACTCCCTACTAGTAACTAAAGGGTCTGGAATCCTGGGAAAAGTAGGCAAGACTTCCCTCACAGGAGAAGATTTTCCAGGATGAGTGTGTAACCTAAGCTAGGCCGTGGCTGACTGCATACAGCTGTGCTACATATCAAAGCTACTTCAGAAACTTTCAGGAAAAATTCAAGCCCAGAAGCAGGCAGCTGCAGCTCTGGGCCACCCCTGCTTACAACCACCTCCAGCTTCACGCCACCTTGTCCCTTTCCTTAGTGTCCACACCAGTGATGTGACCCAGCAGATTTCAGAGCTGAAAGGGAATTACCTTCCATCTGCACAGCCACTGCAGTTGTGCACCACAAAAGGAAGCTCAGCCACCACCTCCCTGGGATCACAGCCCTTCCCCAGCCTTTACCTTGTCATTTGCTGCAGGGTTCAGGATTTCCCATCTGGCTCTATCAGGTAACTTGAGGAACCACAAAGCTTTTATGAATTAGTGAGAAGGCAAACAAAGGGCAGGAGAGGAAATTAATACTTTAGTGGAGATAATCTCCTCAGTTTTATCTAACTTCACTGCTCACATTTTCCATCTGAAGTATTTTACTTAAGGGATGATGAGGGGAGATTAACCAAAGTTTTTATGCATCATTTGAATCCTGCTTTCCAAAAGGCACCCAGTAACAAAAGGCAGCAATTAATTATCCTGCATCAAGCAGAAGATACCTATCTGGTTCCTAGTGGAAATCCAGGCCCAACTCTTAGCTTGGCTAAGGGGGTGATTCTAGTTGCAAGCTTCCTATTAAAGCTGGGGTTTATTCCTGGTTCCATGCAAACACCATCATGCAGAATCAATGCCCTGGCACTGGGACTGAAGGTGTCATTTTATTTACTAAGGCACAAGGCACCACAGAGTCCGACTTCCTTCCTCCATGATTAGGTGGACAACCAAAACCACTTGTTCACTAAAACAAGCAAATACGACTTAAAGACACCTGGAGGGGGAAACCTGGGGCCATTTTTTCCCACCTCTCACTAGAGCAGTGAGTCAAACACTTCCAAAAAGGTCAGGAGAAAGGGTAGTTCACAGCTCTTAGGAACCTGTACCTGAAAGTTTGCCAAATCACCCCACAAGGGCAGCCCTGCTTTTGAAGTGGCTAGAAAATGCTGCTTTATACAGCTGCTGTCATTGCCTCTGTGCAGTCAGAGATCTAACCAAACCCTAAAAATTCCAGGAACCCTCCAGCACTAGGATATGAGGTGTGCTGCAGAGTGAGAGCTCCAGTCCAAATTCTAGGAGAGGATATTCCCAGGTGCCTGCATCATCCAGGAGCACATCCACCACTGAAAGCCTTCCTTCATGCACAAAATGTCCTTTCTTGTTTCTGGAAGAGAACTCCCTGAAGCAGCCCTTTGTTTGCCTGCTGTAACCCCAGCAGCAAGCCTCTGGGATCCTCCATTCCTGCACCCACCAAGCAAGGGGCACCTCGTACCCTGTCTTCTTGATGCCTCAGATGTAAAACATGTGGTGCAAACCAGGTGGTAGAGTTGATAAATGGAAGTGTGAAAGGAACCAGCACATGGAAACAGCCTCTCTCTGCAGCTAGGCAGGTACATAGCAACTCCTGGGAACTGCTTGAAGTGCTGTCACAAGTCAGCACCCTGTGACAGGACCAAGGTGCTCTGAAGCGGCAAACCTCACCCTGGTGCTGAGCTCAGCAGGGCTGCTCATGCTCTCACCTGGGAGCACAAAGCTCTGCAGGACTAAAGCCTTAACACAAGCCACTCGAAGTCCATCTGACTCTGTCCTTTACAGAGCCAGATCTAGGTCTGTGTTTGTCTTTTGTATATGAAACAAAGGAAAGAAAACAAAAGATTTCCATAGGAAACTGGTTCTCACCTTCTCCCCTCCCTCTCCTAATGTTTTGGCACAAACACGTGTGACATTCAACGCAGATAAAAAGAAACAGGTAACTGCACAGCACTCACATAGTTTCTGAGACTTATTTGGCAACTCTGAACCATAAAAACAAGTGCTAAGGGTTGGGTTGGTTGTCTGTTTTTTTCCAGTTGTGGCAGTTGTTTGCTATGAAAGTTGCTGCAGGGGAAAAAAAAAAAAAAAATAT
>WBNM01028982.1:19504-54934 GCA_013399055.1 Ramphastos sulfuratus | reverse complement strand
ATATATATATATATATATATATGAAACAGTCTGGAGCATGTATGTTTAAAAGGAAGGTTTTATAATACAAGGAAATACACACTCTCCCAGTTTCTCCAGGCAAAAACACATCTCAGAGCATTTCAATCAGCTGGAGTAAGTTTCAAACAGAGGGGGTTTGTGTCTGAGATGTCCTGGTTCATGTGCAGCCACATGTGACAGTGTGGGATGACCTGTTAAAGGCGCCTTGTGAAATGGCAGCGAGGGCCTGTTCACTTCCATCACTAGAGCAGAGCAGGACATGAATTCACTACGCCCCTACGATGTCAGGAGTGGCAGAAACCATTCAGCGTGCTGAGAAAACGGAATCCAAGCTCTCTGTGGTTAATGCAAAGAGACCACAGGCTCACGGATGTGTAACGCATCCAGCTGCAGCTCCCCACAAGACAAATGTCTGTCTGGGAGCAGCTCAAGTCAACAGTTGCTGCAGCAACATCAGGAGGAGCCCTTCTGGCCTTTTGCTTCACATCAATCCAGTCTGGGACCATCAGGGTATCATCTGTGTCTCCAAGCCATGAAGCAAGACCCTGCCCCAGTCCAGCAGGGGAAATTCATTCCTTCTGGGATACACTACTGGGGGAATCAGTTCTTGTCTGTGCTTTCAATGCTTCCTCTTCCCCTGTGGATCAGGTGGATAGTGACAGGAATGCACAAGAGTCATCCCAATGTCCCACAGTACCTGGCTTTTCAGAGATGATGCAGGAAAAGAGCCTGGAGCTGTGTGAGGCAGCTGGAAAGCATCCTCTGAGCCATGCTCACGGCGGCAGGACACGGCCGGAGGCTGAGCACTGGCATCTCTGAGCTGAAACCAAGTCCAGTTTCTTACCATGATAAATGTCAGCTTCAAACTCTTAACTGCAGTGGCCCATAGCAGAGTAACCAAAGTGCTAACAGTTTCAGTGGAAGTGGCTTACGTGGGGGTTCAGTTAAAAAAACAAAACAACGAAAATCCACCTTCTTCTCTTTTTTTTTAACTCTTTTTTTTTTTTTTTAGCAGATTTTTTTTTTTCCTCATCACCTCAGTAACTGGGAATTTGTTTACTACGCATTTTTCTAAGGGTTAAGCCAATTCCATTCTCCAGTCTTTATTCCCACCCTCCCTCACCTGCCCCCCAGGAGATGTTTCCTTAGGAGACACTGGAACAACGAATACTGGGGGAGCCCATTTGTGTCAGGACCTTGTCCAGCCACTGCAGAGGACCATTAAGATGCAGTTCAATCCAGCAGGGAGTACTGGTCACAGTCTGCCGCCTACAAGAGAGAAGGGTTGAGGGGGCAGGGGAGGGAGAGAAGAAAAAATAAAGCCACATAAATGAGACAGAAAACTTTAGCAATGTGAAAAGGTTTTCCAGCTACTGAAGCATTCCTTCCTGCTTAGACAATAGTCCTGCACGTGGGGCCAAGGGAAAGTCTCTCTCTCTCTCCTGAACACAGTTTTGGTTTTGGCCTCTGCTGCCAACTTCTTTCAACCCCCTACCTTTACTCTTTATGGTTCCTATGGTCCCCAAGGAGCAGCTCACTATAGAACCTATTCACTACTCAGATTCCTGAAAACAAGAGCATCTGATTCCCTTAAGGGAAAGGAAGGTGTTGATCTAAAAATTCTGCAGCTTTAGTGTGCAGGTTTTGCTTCTCCCAAGCACAGCTGGGTGCTGCACTTGGGACAAACAGTCACGAATGCTCCAGGCTTGGGGCAGAGTGGCTGGAAACTGCCTGGGGGAAAAGGACCTGAGGATGTTAGTGGACAGTAGCTGAAGATGAGCTAGTGTGTGCCCAGGTGACCAAGAAGGCCAAGAGCATCTTGGCCTGGATCAGTAAGAGTGTGGCCAGTAGGACCAGGGCAGTGATTGTCCCCCTAGACTCAGCACTGGTGCGGCCATTCCTTGAATACTGGATTCAGTTTGGGGCCCCTCATTACAAGAAGGATGTTGAGGTGCTGGAGCAGCTCCAAAGAAGAGCAAGACTCAAAGATCTTAGAGGTCTTTTCCAACCCAAGCAATCCTATGATTCTAACTAGACAGCAATGTAAGCAGCTTGCCAAACAGGTGACATTCCTCTGGGATGTTCTCTTTTTCCTGTATCTTTAGGCCCTAGCAGAATGTGGCAGTGATGGAGAGATCAGTACTGAGCCACTCACACTCCCTGCTGCAGCCCCACCATGCAGCCAGGGGAGGTTTGAATCTCACATCACAAGTGCTGTGTATGATCAAATGCAGATCTACATTTGATCAGCTGCCTCAAAAAGCAGCAGAAATGCTGCAGAGTGAAAGACCCCAGCAGCAGGACCGTGGAGTCCAACCAAGTGTTTTGAAATCCCTCAAGACTTGGCAGCTGTGGCCAGAGAGCAGAGGGGGATCCTTGCTGGGTCAGCACACACCACGCTTTGACTTTCCTCTGCCACAAAGCACCTTCCCCCTCTCCTGTCTGCTTCTCTCTTACTCTCCCTGAGGCCAGACCTCATGGAGTGTCTCCAGATGGGAAAGCAGGAAGAGATGGGGAGGAAGGGAGGGGAAGGGAGGCCAAGGTCCACGGCAAGGGGCTCTCCCTCCTCTGCTGAGGGATGGCAGGAGTCCTGTTCTAGACAGAGAGGCAGGGACAGCTGCTGTGGAGGAGGAGGATTAGGAAGAGAGAGAAATAGCCTGCAGGCAGCCTTGTTGTACACCCTCATTCCCCACAGAAGCTGTCCTTGGAAACTGTTTGTGGGAGGGAGAAGCCCAATGTCTGCGGGGCCCAGGGAGAAGCCGCTGCTTTAAATGGACCCTGTGCTCTATGGGACTATCCTGTGTTCCCACCACCATCCCTGTCCCTCCACAGCAGGGTAGAGAAGCAGGGCTTTGGGGTACAGCTCTGCAAGGCCTTGGCCAAGGGCTGTATGCCATTCTGTTGGTGAATCTGTAACTCTCCTCCTTTCAACTGAAAATGGAAGCAGCTCCCTGCAGGCACTCCACCCATTCCCAGCTCAGGCGTGGCTGGCCAGAGCTGGCAGCTCAGGTTGTGCCCCAAGAGTGAGTGTATGGGATGGGCTTGTCCCATGCAGCGACCTAATGGCAAGTGGTTTGCATCCAAGGGCGTCTCATGAGCTGTTTGGGCAGGAGTGCAGGACAGGGAGAGCAGAACACCTCTTTTGCACTGCTAGCTTCAAGTGAAGCACACCCACTTCTCAGGTCCCAGGATAAAAATAAAGTCCCCCTGATCGCAGAGCATTGTCCTCTGCTGCCTGGAACCAGCCTGACTCTGGGCAGCCCCACAATTCACCCAGCAACACCCTAGAGAAGCCCACAACCTCTAGAGCTGCCACACTTCTGCCCTCCATAAACCTATCACAGCAAGCTTCATTCTGCCTTCCCACCTCGATGGCCAACAGTGGCTCCAGTCTTTCAGAAAGACAAACTCTCAAAGCTCTCCATGCCTTCAGCTTTCTCCATCAGGTTCTGGCTGGGGAGAGGAGAACCTCCATGCCACAGGCTGCTTATGTAGTCAGCTTCTCCCTCCCTCCTCCACCAAATCCCTGGCACACAAAAGCCCTCAACACCCCACCAAAGACTGCTCAGAAAACCAAGCAGCTAAACCAGAAATCAGTGGAGGAGTGCTCTGGAGGCAGCTCCAGCAGTAACATTTTCATATATGAATCAGTCTGACAGATGAACGTGCTCTGAGAAGGGCTGGAGATGTAGTATTTTGTGGCAAGGAAATGAAGGAGCAGGAGAGCAGCTCTGGGTTTCAGTGCCTCCAGGACTCTAATGAGATAGTTGACTTTCCGTAAGTCATGCTCATCTGGATCTCATTACCAGCTGTGGCTCACAGCCAGGGCTGAAATGCTCTGGCTCGGCTGCAGGACAATTTCAAAACAAAATGGACTCCAAACATCTGGAGAAATGAAGAAAGTGGGAGAGTAACGTGCAGGGCCCAGGCTCCAACTGATACTGCTGGAGGCAGCTGGGCAAGGGGAGCGTGGGCAGACAGCCCAGGGGCTCCAAGAGGCAGGGACTGCCCCCAGATCTTAACTAGAGCCACAGATGTAAAGGGTCCACAGTCAAGTATTTCAAAATCACATTTGGCTTCCATCCTGGCCAGCTCTCTCTCTCTCTCCCATAAAACCACCTTCATTTTCCAACCCATTTTGTCTCCTCCCTGCGATACTCAGGGGTGTTTGCTTGCTAAGGCACTGAAGGGACAGCAACACAAGAGTCCCTTACACTGCCTACACTGCCTCCTTGTCAGAATGACCACATCACAGATACTGAACATCAGACCCTCCTTTTTAGCTTCAATATTCACTTGGAAAATGACCCTGAGCATCAGAGCCTCCTTTTTATCTTCAATATTCACTGGGAAAAATGATCCTGTTTCTCTCACTGCCTCCAGTCACACCTAAGGGACTGTCCTGTGACAAGCACCAAGAAAAGGCTGAGGAGCTTTAACTTCAACAGTTCTTCCAAACACAAACTTTCAAGCCCATCTGCTTTTATCTCAATTCACACAATCCCAGCATGATGGGCGTTGGAAGGGACCTCTGGAGATCCTCCAGTCCAACTGCCCTAGTAAAGCAGAGTCACCCACAGCAGCTTGCCCAGGATCACAATGTCCAGGCTGGTTTGGAATCTCTCTGAAGAAGACGACTCCACAGGCTCTCTGAACAGCCTGCTCCAGGACTCTGGCAGCCTCAAATTTCCTTTGTCCTTGATAAAAAACACCAAACCAAACCCGTATCTATTAGGAAGCACTCACACTGATGCTGACCTGGTAAGAGTATAGTCATAAAATGCCCAAACTATCAAAAATACATCTAATTTGGGGAATAAATACAAAGTCATGGTTCCCACACAGGCTGATAATTATCTGGAATTCTCTGCTGAGCTCCTGTAAAGCTTTGGGTTCATACATGCTGTGACCTAACACACATGGTTATAGAAATCATAGAATGGTTTGGGTTATAAAGGACCTTGAAGATCATCCAGTTCCCACCCCACTGATATAGGCAGGGACACCTCCCACTAACCCAGCTTGCTCAAGGCCTCATCCAGCCTGGCCTTGAATGCCTCCAGGGAGGGGGCATCCACAACCTCCTCGGGCAACCTGTTCCCGTGTTTCACCATCCTTACTGTAAGGAATGTCTTCCTAATATCCAGTCTAAATCTACCCTTCTCAGGCTTAAGTCCTCCAGGTACATCACATGAGGTATGTACTACACAAATAGGATGGGAAAAACAAAAGGTGAAATCAACATTCTCAACAGCTCCAACCTATCTGAGGAGACATGGTGCAGAGTAAAGAAGCTTTATGCTTCCTAGGCTGTGAAACAGAGGAGTGGCAATGGCAAGCAGAATCCTGCTGTGAAGTTCCATTCCAAAACCTGACCTGTATTCTGCTCCCCATCCCTTGACGAAGCTCATGCGGATGGTGCACATTCTGGTCAGCTGGTAGACGGCTTCGAAGCCCTGGTTGACAGACTGAGCCAAGAGAGCAGCAAATTCCTGGTTGTTAAAAATCTTCAAGTTGCATCCTGAGGAGAAAAGAACATGACAAGAGCAAGGTTTTAGCTGAAACAGTTAAGGATGGAAAGAAACTCCCATCTGATACTGCAGATTGCTTAGACACATGAAAAGGGATCAAGGTTGCCACATTTCTGCAGCTCTTATGCTGTAGAGGAAGAAAGTCCTGCTAAGGGCAGGGAACAGTGAGTGCAAGACCAAACCTGGGCTCTTCATATGATCCTCCTTACATCTCCTTTATAGTAATTTCCCACATATTGTCATTTAAAAGTCCAACTATGACCATAATGCTTGACAGCAGCAATCACTCTGGGGCCTGAGAGAAAGGAAAGTGTAGGCTGAAAATGGGGACTCACTGGTGTTGAACTTACATGGTGTCCATCAGCAGAAGAAATGGAGGAGTCCTGAGATGCAGCCACTCTGGCAAGCCAGAAACCAGTTATCAGGGTTTAAAAGGCTGGTAGCAGAACTAGAATCGTAGCACAGAAAGCGCTGGGTTGGAAGGGACCTCTAAAGGTCCTTGTAGTCAGCAAGGACATCCCTAACTAGATCAGGTTGCTCAGAGCCTTGTCAAGCCTGACCTTGAACATCTCCAGGAATGGGGCCTCCACTACCTCCCTGGGCAACCCCATTCCGGTGTTCCACCACCCTCATAGTAAAGAACTTCCTCATGTCCAATCTAAACCTACCCTGCTCCAGTTTCAAGCCCAATGGCTCGTCCTATCACTACGAGCCCTTTTTACAAGTCCCTGCCCAGCTTTCTTGCAGGCCCTTTCAAGTACTACAAGGCTGCTGCAAGGTCTCCTTGGAGCCTTTTCTCTAGGGTGAACAAGCCCAATTCTCTCAGCCTGGCCACACAGGAGAGGTGCTTCAGTCCTCTCATCAATTTTGTGGTCCTTCTCTGGCCCCAATCCATCAGGTCCACGTCCTTCTTGTGCTAATCCTCTCTTAAACTCAACTACCATGCAAAGAAGAATTTTCCTTTAAAACTACAGATTTTCCCTAACGTTTAGTCTCAGCTAGAAGACTGAGGAAAACTTATTTAGCTGGTCTGAGATGCTAAAGGTGAAATACAACAACAGCCTTCCTCATTTAAATAAGCAAATAAAGACAGAACTCTTCAAATAGGTGTTGCTGGGCTTGCTTTCTCCTAGCTAATCACAAACCAGTTCAACTCTGCAACTTGGCACAGGACCGATGTGTTTTGGGATTACACATGGGCCAAGGCTGAAAAACAACCATTTGGACTGGGATGAATTGTTTTGGTTTGTTTTTTTTCTACAAAATCACTTCAGAGCCTGTTCCCTTGGGCTGGACTCATACTGTCATCTGTTTTGGGTCCAACTGCAGAGAGCAAAGCGTAACCGCATGTGACAGCTCAGCAGCTGCGGAAACAACTGCCCGGTTTTGTGAGCAGGACAGAGCGGAGCCCAGGAGCTGTGGCTCTTGCTGACAGTTTGAAGGGAAGCTGGGGCAGGCAGCCTAAGGGGGCAGGGAAATAAGAAGGGCATCAGGTTGAGCAGAGAGAAAAGCAAAGGACAGCAGGAATCGTGATCAGGAGGAGACTGCCAAGCTTTCGGACTTCAGGCCTGGAGGGGAACAGGTCTTCCCAGCACTGAGCCCAGAAGGAGCAGCTGTGACTTGATCTTGTCAGCAAGGCAATGAAGAATCTGCTTCAAACCCAGCAAAGAGCTGAAGAGGAGCCTGAGAAGGCGGCCAAAGACTGTGGCAAAAGTGGGGAGAGCTGGAGTCCAAAAACTGCGCCTTAGAGGAATCTGCAGCGGAAATGTGGGTTGTTTATGCCTTCAGATGTTGACTCCAGCAGGGGTGGACTCTTGTGATGTGGCTGGAGAATTAAGTCATGTTTGCAACACAGGCAGCTGCTTCCTAAGCATCTGAGGAAAGAAAGCAGTTAAGAGGGGCCAGAGCTTGCAGCGTGCGGATCGGTTCTCAGAAGAAACACTGTCTTTATTCAAGTATTTCTAAAGAAAAAGGTTTGGGTTTTGAATCCATACATACTTTGATCTGCAAAAAGGCTTCTGTAAGCCTAGCTAAGTGGCTACACCCCTTTGGGATGGCATCCTCTCATCCTTGCTCTTCTGCACATCTCACAACAAATTATTTTCTTCCTAGATACCTGCAATAAATTCTCTTGTAATCTTTCAGCAGACTTTAGATGTACATTTGATGTAACCAGAACAGCAAGGTGCCTGCAGATGTGATTTCCCTAATTCAGAAAAGGGGGGTGAATTTTACTACAAAGTGGGGTGAAGTTTTAGTACAAAGTGGGGGTGAAGTTTTCCTACAAAGGGGGTGACATTTTCCACAAAAGAAAGTGAAGTTTTCCTGCAGAACAGCAAAATAGAACCATTTTAAGCTATTATCATAGAATGGTAAGGTTGGAAAGGACCTCAAGGATCATCTAGTTCCAACCCCCTGCCATAGGCAGGGGGTTATGGGTGAATCTAAATTAATAAAAAATTCTCTGGTTATATTCTTTTACTTAAAGGTACAAAAAATGCTAAGCATGACAGGTAATTACAATACAATAATGGATGGCTAAAACACTGCACAGCACAAGTAGCAGATGCTGCTCTTAGTTCTGCTTAGATCCTCAAGTCCTGCTTCTTCCTGCTTTTATGAATGTGCTGCAAACAATTGCTGGAGCTTGCTCTGTCAGTACCTTCAGCCTGTATGCTATAAAAATATGCCCTGCTCAAGTTGTCAAGTTGCTTAAAATAGGGTAAAAGTCGCTGATTGTTGTCAAGAGCAGGGAGGTCAGCAAATCCATGCCTACCCTGAGACAGAGCTCATTTTCCAAGACAAGTCCTTGTCTGCAGAAGGTGGAGCCTGTTGGAATCACAGATCTAAGTCTCCTCTGGAGACTTTCAAACCTCACCTGGATGCATTCCTGTGTGGACCACCCTAAGTGATCCTGATTTTGGCAGGGGGGTTGGACTTGATGATCTGTGGAGGTCCCTTCCAACCCCTAAAATGCTGTGATTCTGTGAAAGGCTTCCTTACCTGGTGGAATCTTGCAGACTGTTGCTGGGTGCCAGCCGTAGCGCTGGTTGCAGTTGGGAGACTGGACAAAAATGGCGCTGTCGCTAAGGCACTCCGCAAAGACCTCGCCGCCGATGTAGTAGAGTCTTACTCCTCTTCCTAAGAAACAGGGCACGGTCTGGGCTTAGCTTACAACAACCACCTGCAAAACCTGTAAGAACTGCTGGCAGGGATGTAGGTGATTCTGCATGAAACAGCTCTCAAGGAGCAGCTGACCTATAAATGATGGTAAATAAAAACCATCTCTTTTGGCCCACTGGGTAATCCTGTTAGGAATCAAAGAATCCTGGCATGCTGGGGGTTGGAAGGGACCTCTGGAGATCATCTAAGCCAATCCCCCTGCTAAAGGAGGGGCACCCACAGCAGCTTGCCAAGGATCACAATCATAGAATCATAGAATGGTAAGGTTGGAAGGGACCTCAAAGATCATCTAGTTCCACCCCCCTGCCATAGGCAGGGACACCTCCCACTAGTACAGGTCACTCAAGGCCTCGTCCAACCTGGCCTTGAACACCTCCAGGGAGGGAGCAATGTCCAAGTGAGTTCAGAATCTCTCCAGAGGAGACTCTGCAACCTCTCTGGGCAGCCTCTTCCAGGGCTCCAACACCCTTACACCAAAGAAATTTCTCTTCCTGGGTTCCAGTTTGTGCCTACCGTCCCTTGTCTGATTACTGGGCACCACTGAAAAAAGTCTGGCCCCATCCTCTTGACACCCATCACTGGAATAAGCTACCTAGAGAGGCTGTGCAGTCTCCTTCTCTGGAGAGATTCCAAACCCACCTGGTTACCCTGTGATCCTGGCCAAGCTGCTGTGGGTGATGCTGCTTTAGCAAGGGAAATCAAACTGTATGATCTCCAGAGGTCCCTTCCAACCCCCACCATGCTGTGCTTCTGCATGCTGATAAATAAAAGCTTTACATGCAGGTCTGTGCCTCCCACCATGAAAACCACTGACCAACCCAAGGAAAGAGCAATCACCGATGTGCCGTCTGGTGAGCTCCACCGCCGCGTTTCTGTTCACGTTGGACAGCAAGCCAAGGCAGAAGCGCTCAGAGTTGGATGGGTCAGTGAAACCATCCACGGTCATGGAGGGCTGAGAGGCGTGGAAAGTCTCTCCCACTCGCTGGTTGAGTTCATAGTAGGATATTGAGCACCAGAACGCAGGCTCGCAGTAGGTGACAGGCTGCAGATCTGCACAAAATACAAAGCAAATGAATCAAAGGCTCTCAGGAGGGGATGGGACACACAAAAAAAAAAGTGACAGTTTTGAAATATTATTCTGCTCCATTCCTCGGGCTCACTTTAACCACCAAACTTGAATTACTTGACAGATTTTAATGGAGCGCAGCTAGAAAGTTACATCACCCCTGAAGCTTTTGGCACGGAGAAGGTTCACACATAGTCAGAGATATTAGTCACTTAGCAAGGGGAGTGTCACTTTATCTTCAGCTTTGCAGAAAACTGAAAAGGTAAATTTAACTTTACTATGGGTCGTGGTTTAACTAGCACCATTGCATGAAGTGTGCCATTGCTTTTAAGTAGCCAGTACCCTAAAAAGAGAAAAGGGAGGAAAAAAAGGAAGGAAAAAACCCCAAACCAAACAAGCAACAACCAAAAAAAAAAGCCTTCTTTCAGGTCTCACACAATCACAGAATGGTAGGGATTGGAAGGGACCTCTGGAGATCATCCAGTCCAACCTCCCTGCCAAGGCAGGTTTACCTAGAGAAGGTCACACAGGAAGATGTCTAGGTGAGATCTGAATGTCTCCAGAGATGGAGACGCCACCACCTCTCTGTGCAGCCTGCTCCAGGGGTCTGTCACCCTTAAATTAAAGAAGTTCCTCTTCATGCTAGGTAGAACTTATTTTGTTCTGTCACAGGGCACCACTGAAAAAAGCCTGGTCCCATCCTCCTGACACCCATCCTTTAAGTGTTTACAAGCATTGTTGAGATCCACCCTCAGTCCTCTCTTTTCCAGACTAAAACCACCCACTTCTCTCACTCTCTCCTCATAAAAGAGATGTTCCTCCAGTCTCCTCAACCTCTCCAGAACTCTAATGCTGTGTGCTTATACCACTCAGACAGCATGTCCAGCTTTTGTTCTTACTGTTGTCATCTCTCTAGCACTGATGAAACCAGTAGAGCTGCCTGCAGTATGCACCAAACTGAACATAATACTGGTACCAAAGTGATTCAAAACTTAAAGATACTTTCTTCCAGTGCACTTGATCTCAACTTATCAAAATAAAATCCATCTCCCATCCCAGAGATGATGGCAGATCTTTTATTTGGGTCATGGTTTGACTCAGCCTGCAGATCAAAGCTGAGCAGACCAAGGCTGAGGCAGCCTCAGGAAGACAATACTTCATGCAATGAAAGGGAAGGCTTTGAAATGGCCTCGACATGATTTAACTGCTTCCACTGAAGCCAGTGAGATTTCAGCAGGGAAAGGCTTAAGTCAAATATCCTTGGAAATACTGCACTAAATGGTGCCCAGTCCTGCTCTGCAAGCCAAGAATCTGCTGAGCAGAGGAAGTGGAAAGCAGACCAAGCTCATTGATAACTGCTCTATTCCCCACATTCGATGCAAGAAATAAAACCAGAGAAGAATTCCCTCCAGTCCCCCCCCAATTTATCACTTCATCCCCTTTCAAATTGTGCTTAAAAACAGAAGAGAACAGCTTCCCATCTGGCCAAGGAGTTAACATCAAGCACCAAAACCCAGCTTTTTCCATAGGCTTTCCCATCTGTTGCTCCTGCAAGGCTTAGGAGAATCTGGGGCTTAAGAGATCAGCTCCAAAAAAATCAAAGGCAGGTTTTTAGTCTCTCAGCCTCCTCTCACACTGGAGAGAGTCTCTACAGAGGTTTGAGTCATTCCTCATCTGATACCTGCTGTTACTTCATAATCTTTAGGAACAGGCTGAAGCAACCTGGCTTCCTCTCCATTACTGTGGTGGTTGAGCTCCCACAGCAGCTGATAATCAGGACAAAACCTTTGTTTTTTTTTGCTTTGTCACAAGCTTTGCTGACAGCAAATAAGGAATTGAATAAAAGAGCATCTGGGGAACTCTCTAATCCTTAGCAGACTTTCAAAGTCCATGAATTTTAGAGTACATGTCCATTCCCAGCTTTTTTCACCATTTTTCTCATTTCTCAATGATATCAGTTTAAAGAGAAATACTCCATCACAAACCAGGCTCAAAGTTCCTGCTCTTCTCCACATGCTACTCTCACAGAAGAATCAGGATACATTCCTCTTATAGCAAAGAACAGAATGCCTAACATGAAAGCAACAGAAGATTTAGCTCAATTTAAGAGATCTGCTGAGCACACCTCTGGTTTTAAAACTATTTTGTAGATTCACAGATTGCATAGAGTTGGAATGGACCTTCAAAGGTCATCTTGTCCAACCCCCAATCCCAGGGATACCTCCAACTAGATCAGATTGCGCAGGGCCACATCAAACCTGATCTTGAATGTCTCCAGGGATGGGGCCTCAACCACATAACAACATCCCTGGGGAAGCTGTTCCAGTATTTTACCACTCTCATTGTAAAAAACTTCCTCCTCTCCTGCTATGCAAAGGTGATAATAAACACATCCAGGAGACACACAAGTTTACTGTCCCCTGTATGATGAATCTGGTCACTGGGAACTGTTGGTTTCCCAATCCCAGCCCCATTTCAGCCATTAGCTACAGGAATCTGTGGACATAATGATCAGCTCTGGGCTTCACGTGACTGCAGTGCAGTTTGTACAGAGGTACAGCAAATACCAGCACTAATCAGAGTCATTTAAGGTGTGTCCACCCACTTACAAAAACAGATTGTGTTCCACATGACTGTGCTCTTATTCTGCAGCAAGTGCTTTTCTAAGTGAAAGGCTGCTCAGCTCCAAAAAAAACCCACCCCAACAAATCAACTTTCATTGATCCTTAAGTAACATCCTCAGATTGGTACTGTTCAAGCTAGAAAAACAGCAAAGCCTCTACTGCTCTGGATGGTTTTGTGGTCCTCTGCTTCAGAAACCACCTCCGCTTGGTAGCGAGGCTCTAGGGAACTGTGGATTCCCCGCTGGAGGATGTCCGGAAATTTTATTCCTGGCTTATTTGCAACTTGAGGAAAGACACAAACCAAAGAATCCTATTCTGAAGAAAATTTTGTCTCTAAAACATGCAACCAAGCTGCTTTCTCCTGTGATTTGTGGTCTTAGGCTTTAGCTTAAGCCGTCATGGGATGGCTGAGTTTCCTCTTATGTTAGAGTTGTCCTGAATATTCCTTTTTAATTTATGGATTTACTGCTTGGGGAAAAGTAAGCGAATGTAGCTCTGCTACAGCCAAAGAATCCTGAGGGGCTACACAATCAACTCAAAGATGGTGCATTAAAACCAAGCAAATCCTGCCTGAATTGCCTCTGTACAATTTCAACCTTGACTTACTCCAGCTTTGCTTTCACAGATGTCCACTGAGGATTGGGATGCTCCCCATGCATCTGCCCTACAAGGTGGAAGCCCTATCTGTTCTGTTGCAGTGGGAAAAAATGCTGCCTGCTTTTCAGTCTCTACACTCTTTGCTCTAAGCAGAAGAGTGGTTGTTACCCTAGTTTCAGTCAATGCATTTGGGACACAATGTCTATCAGAAGTTACTGACACGTTACCCACCTGTGGAAGCTGTAGCCACATTCATTCTAACTTCCTCCTCAGACATAGGAAGATAAATGTGTGCACACTGCCCTTCCTTTGGGACTTTGAGAAGGGCTGCTCTGGTAAACAGCACTGCAATGCAGAATTGCAGACCCTGATGGGTCAGAATGGGGTCAGTGTTGGGCTCCTCACTCCAATAGGACATTGAGGGGCTGAAGCACATCCAAAAAAAAAGGCAACAAAGCTGGTGAAGGGTGGTGAGGAGCAGCTGAGGGAACTGGGGTTGTTCAGCCTTGAGAAAAGGAGGCTGAGGGGAGACCTTTTGGTTCTCTAGAACTTCCTGAAAGGAGGTTGGAGCCAGGGTGTGGGTTGGTTTCTAATCCCTAGTAACAATCACAGAATCACAGAAACATTCTGGTTGGAAAAGACCCCCAGGCTCATGAGACCAACTGTTATCCCTGCTCTACAAAGTTCGCCCTTAAACCATATCCTTAAACCATAATAAGCAACAGCATCAGAGGAAACAGCCTCAAGTTGTGCCATGGGAGGTTTAGTTTGGACATTAGGAACAATTTCTTCACCAAAAAGAGTGGTTAAGACCTGGAACAGGCTGCCCAGGGCAGCGGTGCAGTCACTGTCCCTGGAAGTGTTCAAGCAACATGCAGCAGTGGTGCTGAGGACACGTTTTAGTGGTGACCTGGTAGCCTGGGTTCATGGTTGGACTCGATTATCTTGGAGATCTTTTCCAACATTACTGCTTCTGTGATTCTGTGATGTGAGGGTAGGGTCTGTGCTTATTTCACGTACAGCTTTTGCGTCAAGTCTTTTGCGGTGCAAGCACTGACAATGGATTTCCTGTGCACTAAGGGACTGCCTTGCTCCAAAAAAACAATGCACATGCAACCTCAGGCCTGGTCCTTGGCCAGCACAAACTCCCTGACTTCATTCCCAATGGCCACATCATGCTGGCAACTCTCCTCTCATTCTAGTTTTGTTCTGTATTTTCTGCAGTTTGTCTTTCAGTAACACCAAAGAGATCACTGGACGTAGAGTCACCAAATGGTTTGGGCTGGAAGGGACCTTAGAGATCATCTAGTTCCAACTCCCTGTCATGGGCAGGGATACCTCCTATTAGACCATATTGCTCAAGGCCTCATCCAACTTGGCTTTGAATACTTGCAGGTTTGGAGCTTCCACAACTTCTGTGGGCAACCCGTTCCAGTCCCTCACCAACCTCATGGGGAAGAATTTCTTCCTAATGTCAATCCAGCTTCTTCCACTTTGAAGCCATTACCCATCATGGGAGTTGGACTAAATGGCTTTTGGAGGTCCCTTCCAAACCAGATCATTCTGTGATCCCATCTATTCCTGCAACTTCCACTTAAAGCATATGTTTGACAACTGAAACCTGTGTCAGGAGGGAGTTTGGACTCGATCTCCAGAGGTCCCTCCCAACTCTTACCATTCTGTGATACTATGAAAATCTCACAACTGAAAGCTTGGATCAAAACTGGAATGCTATCAAATCAAATACACAAGGAGGAAGGAGATAAAAACTGTCCCAATACATTACCTTGCAACACTTTTGTGTCTGTGAATGGGAAGATGAACCTCTCCAAGTTCCTTCCACCCCATATTACAGCCTACACAGCTTTATTGCACCTCAAACAAATCTGGCTTCTGTCATCCCAGCTGTTTTGCCTCATGCTTAGTTTCTTGCCTTTGTAATTCTCTGGAATATGGCCATGGGATTTAAGCCCAAAGTTCAGCCTGCACAGAGTAAGCTATCTGAAAAGCATCAGGTAGTTCTGATCAAATAAATGGACATCAATAATGTGACATTATTTTCTTAATGACAGAACTGCCAAAGCCCACTGAGCCCTGCTGCTGAGAGCTTGCTGGTTCATTTTCCTCATTCCACACTGTTGTGGTTTTCAAACTTCTGTTCAATTTTCTTAACAAACACACAGCCAAAGCCTGATTAAACTTCAGCAGATCAAAGTACAGCCCTAGACACTGGAGCATTCTGCTTAGCCACTGAATTATACAGCACAGCAAAAGTAGGAGCACTGCAGGCCACCATCCACCAGCTAACTTCTGTCCAACTGCCTGGAGAGAGAACCTGCAAAGCTGAGAAGCAGTTCTGCTCTCCCAGCCTCTGTAACCCCTTTCTGGACTGCAGAGACCATCAGGCTGAAGGTCTGCCTGATATCTACATTGCTACAAGGAGTTCTTTACTTTAGATACACTATCTTCAAGGTACAGATGATGACAGCTTTGTCCTTGGACAGTTTTAAGAGCTGCTCAGCCATGTATTATCCTGCAGCTTCCTCACATGCAAAACTTTACAACACAATTTTTTGAGGAGATGAAAAGTTCTTCATTTGTGGCAGCTCCTGCCTAAGAGCAAGAAATATTTGGTTTGCAAAACTTAAAGTTATCTTTTAATGTCACTAAGCTGAAATACTTTACTGATGCCTTCTCCTTAAATTACAAAGAGATTCCTCATGGTTAACCAGCTTCACCTGCTCCTACTCAGACTTTGTCACCAGACAGCACATTATATATCTGACAGGCCCATCAGCTGAGCAATGTGTGCTGAAAAATCAGTGCCCCTGTTAGAGAGGATATGCACTGGGGCCACAGTCAACTTGCCAGCCTGGGTTTTGTTACATCTAACTGGCTTTTTATTTTTAGGTTACAAACAAAATTGCTAGAAATTCTCAATCAGTTCTGAGAGGGAGGAAGGGAAAGGGAGGGAAAGGGGGGAGGGGAAAGGGAGGGAAAGGGAGGAAGGGANGGAAGGGAAAGGGCGGGAAAGGGAGGAAGGGAAAGGGAGGGAAAGGGAGGAAGGGAAAGGGAGGGAAAGGGAGGAAGGGAAAGGGAGGGAAAGGGAGGAAGGGGAAGGGAGGGAAAGGGAGGAAGGGAAAGGGAGGGAAAGGGAGGAAGGGAAAGGGAGGGAAAGGGAGAAGGAAATAAAAGTAAGTCACAGAATCACAAAATGATGGAAAAGGCTTGGAAGGGACCTCTCAAAAGAAAGAAGGAAATAAATATGTCACAGAATCACAGAATGATGGAAGGGGGTGGAAGGATTCTCCCTTCTTGGGCTCAAACAGTTAAACTAAATAACAATTTAGTGGCACCATGGCAATAAACCCCATGCTTTAAAGGAGACAAAAGAAATCCTCTCTTCAACAGCCCCAAGATATCCAGGAGTCAGCCAATGACTGACAAATTTTGGAGCAGTGTCAAAAGTGTCCTGTGCCAGGATTAAAAGCATATGTAAACTTTATGGCTATAGTTATTCACAAGGAATCTCAAGTGGCCTCTGTCTGCTGGCTTAATGAACCTTTTGAGAGCAGATCCTGCAGCCAGCCAGAGCTGTGAGTGCTTTTTATGACAGACTATTGAGAGCAATTTCAAATAGGGTAAGAGTTCGACATGATGGGAGATCAGATCTCTTATGGCTGTAGGTATGAAAATAAAGGGCAGAGCCATGTGAGAAGCTAACAGAGGTTCAGAGATAGCCACAAAACCTCTAGCAGTAGGTAAAGGTACTTTATCTCAACGGGAAAGGGGTTCACTATTCCTTCTTCTCCAGCTTTCCTCCTATTTACTGTCTCCAGCTTATGAAGTCAATCAGTGACAGCAGTCATCCAGTCATCACTTAGGGCTGGACTATTACTGGTGCCCAGGATGGAGTTGGGGGGGGGGGGGGAACTCAAGAATATGCTGCCTAGGGTGGAGTGACCATCCTGGAGGTGTTAAGAACCCATGTAGGTGTGGCACTTCAGGACATGGTTTAGTGGTCATAGTAGCGTTAGGCTGGACTTGATCTTAGAGGTCTTTTCCACTCTGAATGATTCTATGATTTTAAGATAGCAAACTTCAGCTTGCTTGGAAGAAAATCAACTGGCTGGTCAGTCAGAAAAACTTCACAGTGCATCTCACCTACAACACACCTCCAGGCTTGTTTGTGCATGGTCTTATGCTCAAACACCTCTAGTGTTCAAGTAAAGTTGTCTATGACATCTATATCTCTCCATACTCTACCATTCCTGCCCTCTCTCCCTTTATTTGGACTCTCCAACTGCACACCAACCAACTGATCTCCTCCTCTTTGCTCATTTCATGCTCAGTTTCATACTTGGACCATTGGTTATTCCAGTGGTTTAAGGCACACAGGGCTGCAGTCCCTATGCAGTCTAGGAAGTTCTGTCAGGTAGGCCTCCCATGTGATCTGATACCATTCCAGCACCTGTGGTTTTGGTAGGAGTCCCCAACCACTGCCACCCACCTCCTCCTCAAGGCCATGTCTATCTGTCCTGTGTGACTGTATGCTTGCTGTGCTAGAGCTGTGGCTTTGCTCCCGAGCTGGGTTTAGGTGATGATGGAATGCATTTGCTGCCCCTTTCATCAAGCAGATTGCCTGAGCTCATGAAGCAGTGCCCACAACGTGTGGCTAACAGCTTTTGCTATATGATGGGTGTAACACCAGGTCAAGAAATAGGACAAATTGTAAGGTGCTATGGCACTGTAAAACAGATCGGTAAGCATCACAGATTTACAAAGTAACTTCCCAGGAGGCAAAATTTAACCTCAAGCTGTGTCTTTTAAAAATCTAAGAACACAAAAGCAGCAGCAAAATGGACAGAATCCTTGCAAACTCATGTCATTAAAAAGGTCTTTTTGCTGAAGCCCTTCATTCATTCCTTCTGGTCTTCACCTGACAACATGTCTCAGGTTTTTATTTAACTCTCTGATGTCAGTTCAGATTTCTTTATTTCATCTAAGTTCAAATGTCTTTGTCCCATACAGGATTATTCTGAACCTCTGTCATCACAGTAAGAGGATTAGCAAAAAGCAACACAATCAGCGCTCACAACCTCAAGAAAACAACATCATCATTAAACTGTCACTATCCAGACTTTAATTACACACAGTTCTCAAGATCATGTGCTTACCCAGATTATTGTGTGCTGGAGACATTGGGTTTGGTGATAAGTTTGGAGAACCTGAAAATCAAGACATGGTAATTGTTAGTACAGCATCTGCACAAGGGAAAACACTTGCACAGAGTCCTCAGTGCTGCCCAGGCTTGTTGAGGGTATAACCCACTTCTCACTTCAGGCTCGTTTTGTGACACCAGAAGCTTCCTCTGATGTTGCTGACTCTTTACATGAGCTTCCAAATGTTATTACTTTGATCAACTTGCTACATCTAAGCATCCTCATAATACATTCACTTAAGCTTAACCCATTAATTCTCAACCCTGAGCATTCAGTTGTTTGTTTGACTTTCACTTGTGGTTACCAAAACTCCAGGTACCATCATGACGGTTCCAGTCAAACCTGACTCCTGTCAAGTTCTTTGAAACTAGAGCAAGGCTGATTTAGGTTGGACATTAGGAAGAAATTCTTTACTGTGAGGATGGTGGAAGACTGGAACAAAATGCCCAGGGGCTCCATCTCTGGAGACATTCAAGATGAGGCTTGATGGGGCTCTAGTTGGGAATGTCCCTGAGACTGCAGGGGCGTTGGACTACATGACCTTTAGAGGTCTCTTCCAAGCACTGCATTCTATAAAACCTAGTCGGGTGGGCATTTAAGAGCTTCTTGTTTCATTGCTTGGCACAAATCACATTCTCAACAGTCAAAACCACACCATTTTACATCAACATATCTTACTGGTTTGGGGACAGCAGAGTATTGAATCAATCTATGCTGATGTGACCAAATGACTGTCAGAATTTTATCCCAAATCCTTTCATTTTGGTCCACAAATTCTGTGCATCTGTTTCAAATATCTGCACTTGGATGTCCAGAGCAATTTCCACAGCTCCTGGATGCCACATGGATGCAGCCCATTTTTGCTTTTCTCTTTCATTCTGAGTTTGGCTGCTTTCTTTAAAATTTGGTTTTCTCTAAAGAGGGAACTCCATGACATCTGAAGGAAGCGATACAGCACTGGAACTTAAATTGGGTATTTATAGCACCTTCCAGGCCGCTCCTATTCCACTTGACTCCCCAACAAGCCATACATACATTCCACATGTCAACCACATGACCAATAATTGTATGCACTAAAATGGATTGTGTCAATAGGCTTGTGTTTGATGTAGACAAACCAACCCACACTGCCTCCCTCCATCTGTAGCACTGCAGTGAGAGACTGCAAATCTCTCCTCCCTCTTTTAGAATCCCACGGACGTGCTACAGCTGCAGACAGGCACAGAAACCAGGATATTTGTGTGCAGTATCTGCACTAATTAGCTTCTGTGTGTCTATCTTTAATGTAAGTGCCATGTATTTGCATATCCCTCTCGTAAAGCATCAGACTTTCTAATCAAGGACGTGCTTTTGCTTTTTAAGTACAAGTTTTATGTATTGAGAGCCTGAATCAGTGGTTCTTACAGCACTCAGATCAACAAGATGCCTTAAACAGTCCCTGAAAGATGAAACTTACATGTTTAATTTCCATGTTGATAAAGGTCAGCATCAGCACTAAGGCTGCTCACTCTGTGCCTGGTTACTGGTTTTCTTGGCAGTGAGAGAGAACTCAGACTTTTAACTTTCTTTGGGATAAATGATAAACCCATTTCAACCCACATCTCTCTCAAACATACTTAAACTGAACATTTTAGTATGTGCAGTAAGCAATGAAGTGATGAGAACAATTTCTCTGAAGAATGGTGGCTGCTACATGCTAAATTTTCATGTGCCTACAGATGCATGGACACAAACACAACACAATCAGCCTTAGATGTGTCCCCGCTGTTTCAGGCTCCTGCTCAGTAGTATCTACTGGTGGATGTTGAGGAGAACAGGAGCATGCTGTACCTTTCACCAGCAGCAATAAAACACACAGCCCTGTGCTTTGCATGAGGTGGCAGTCTATGTTTGCACTCCTACAAGGATAAAATACCTCAAACCACCATTTGATCTCTGATGCCTCAGAGAAAAACTTTAAAGGAGTCTCTGCGATGACCTAGAAAGCTGCAGCAAATGGTAAGAGATGACTTACCTGCATCCATGCTGGGGTTCATCTGGTGGTCACTAGTTTCTCCATCCTCACTCAAATAGCCTGGAGGAGGTGTCTCTAGAAGCATAAAACAATCATACTGTCATTGCAACTGAATTTTAGACACCAGAAACACTTACTTCATTATTCACAAGGAGCTATATTTCCTTCTTATTACTTTTCTTCCTCAAGCTGCTGAGAGGAGGAGCTGGCACAGCCAGGATAATGGGCACAGTGTGTTTTTGAGTAACAGACGAGGGGGAAACAAAAAAATCTGGATTTTCAATCCCATGAAACTTTAAGCCATGTAGAGAGTTTTCTGTCCACATATTTTCCC
This sequence comes from Ramphastos sulfuratus, assembly GCA_013399055.1. Lineage (NCBI taxonomy): Eukaryota > Metazoa > Chordata > Aves > Piciformes > Ramphastidae > Ramphastos > Ramphastos sulfuratus. The sequence goes on along the minus strand of WBNM01028982.1, from coordinate 34,342 downwards.
TCTCCTGGTGTGCAGCTGCATAGCTTGTCCATGCAAATAAGGTGTAAATTGCTTGTAAAAGAGATACATAAATAGAAGAGCTCAATTCCATCAGAAATTTCCAGGGTTTTACTCAAAGTAAAACAGCTGAATGTCATTCAAACCTAAACTTAAGGGAACATTCAGCTTTAGAATCCACAATAAACTGAATGTTGAAAGGGAAGAGGTGAGTTCAAAGAAAACAAACCCAAACTATAAACAGCACTGCGGTGTGTCTACATTTACAGCTTTCATCTATTTTTGCATAGGTTCCCACTCCTTAGCCTCACAGTAATGATGGAAAGACATTCCAGTCATCCAGCCTGGCATATGGAGACACGACCCACTGTGCAGTATGAGCCTGTTCCCTCCACTCCCAGAATGGAAGCTGTACAGTACCTGGAATGTAGTTGCTCTGTGGTTCGATACCTGCTGGGAAGTTAGTGTTCTCTGGAATAGAATGGCTGTAATCATCTAATGGTGGGAATTCAGCTGGGATCTCTGTGTGCCGAGGCACCAGCACTGGAGGTAACACTGCACAAATGAGAAGGAACAAAAAGAGACACAGCAGCAACGTTAAGCAGCTTTAAACTAAAATGATTGAAACTCTGGAAAATGAAGAGGAACCAGTTTGGAGGAACACCCTTAAATACACGCAACGCCAAAGTCACTAATTAAGGGATGCAATCTGATAATTGCTTCTCCAGGGGGGCTACAGAAAAACTGGGGAGGGATTGTTACCAAGGGCATGTGGAAACAGGGCAAGAGGCAATGGTTTTAAAATGGAGCAAGGCAGATTTTGGTTGGACATTAGGAAGAAGTTCTTTACTATAAAGTTGGTGAAACACTGGAATGGGTTGCTCAGGAAGGTGGTAGAAGTCTCATCCCTGAAGACATTCAAGGTCAGGCTATTTGGGGCTCTGAGAAACCTGCTCTAGTTGGGGATGTCCCTGCTGACTACAGAGGGGTTGAACTAGATGATCTTTAGAGGTCCCTTCCAACCATATGATCCCATTTAAAGAACAGCAGTTAAAGAGGTTGTTCTTAACATATCTCAGCTGGTGCCTAGCTGAACACACCTAGTCTGGCTGCCCCTTCTAAAGGCAGTAAAACAGGTCTTCTTGAAAGACCATTTAAGAGAAGTTCTACCACATAATTCAAAAGGAATATATTTTCCATAAAATGAAGCAGAAAGGTAGCATTAGCATACACATCCAGACTGGTTCTACAGATTTGCACTGACATGCTGCAGAAGGATCTGCAGCTCCAGATGAAAAGCTTCTTCAGAGGCAGGAGGAGGCTTCAGAAGAGGAAGTTCAATTGTGTTGGGAGCTATTCTTAAACCCACTTCAACTTAACAGTGAGTTTATCCTTAATTTAATACCAACAATTAGGGAGGCACTGAACACTATCATGGTTCATCCTTGTGTCTACTGCATGTGTGAGTTGTTTACATGCACACCATGCCACATTAGGAACCTGGCAACAACGCAACCTGCTCATCTTGGATTTTATTGATGTGAAATTGTATTATTTTTCCCCTGAGTGCAGATTCATAAATTATTCTACTGCATACAGTAAGAAATTATCATCAATAATAGATGTCCTTTGGTTTTAAATCCCTATTCCTGCTGCTGTATTCAGTTTTGAAATGCACTTAGAAATCCTTTTGACTGTGTGTCCAGCAGATCAAGGGAGGTTCTCCTTCCCCTCTGCTCTGCCCTGGTGAGACCCCACCTTGAGTACGCTCAGTTTTGGGCTCCTCAGTTTAAGAGGGGCAGGGATCTGCTGGAGAGAGTCCAACACAGGGCTACAAGGATGGTTAGGGCACTGGAGCACTGCCTGATGAGGAGAGGCTGAGGGACCTGGGGCTTTTTAGTCTAGAGAAGAGAAGACTGGGAGGGGATTTAATGAATGTCTATAAATATCTGAGGGCTGGGGGGCGGGACAGGCTCTGCTCACTTGCTCCCTGGGATAGGACAAGGAGCAATGGATGTAAGCTGCATCACAGGAGGTTCCACCTCCACACAAGGGGGAACTTCTTTACTGTAAGGGTCACAGAGCACTGGAACAAGCTCCTCAGAGAGGCTGTGGAGTCTCCTTCTGTGGAGGCTTCCAAGACCTGTCTGGATGTGTCCCTCTGTGACCTGAGCTAGATCGTCTGGTCCTGCTCTGGCAGGGGGGTTGGACTCGATGATCTCTTTGGGTCCCTTCCAACCCCTGACATCCTGTGAGCCTGTGACTGACACCAAGAGAAGCTGAGCATCCAGAGCCAGAGGTAGCAGTACCTGGGGTCTCCACTCTTTGGTAATGATAAGGATTCACACAGACTTCATCCTTCTTCATGTTGAAGGCATACTCGCACATCTCCATGGCACGCAGCTCATGGTGGCTATGAAGGTCTGGCCACCGCCACAGCCGGCAGTAGATCACATGGGGAAGACCCTTCCGGTGGGATACCTGGAGTCTGCCATCTAATGATCTGCAGTCAGAAGATCAAGATAAGAGCAGTTTAGACTGGCATTGATACATGTATGCTACTGACCACAGCCCATCAAATGCTAGACAGCAGAACACCACGTGAAAACTGCAGACTTCAGAAGGAGGCTCAAAGCACAGGCTGCACGGCCAACACAGCATCCTGACACAAACCCAGGAGCTGCTGGTCACCAAAGCCTGCTGAGATGGTGCTGCAAGGAGACACTGGACTTGACGATCCAAACCCTTCCAAACAAAAGGACTCTATGTTTCACACTCTAAGAATGACACTGAGGTGCCAGAGCGGGTCTGGAGAAAGGCATAAAACTGGTGAAGGGTCTGGAGAACAGGTCTTGTGAGGGGTGGCTGGGGGAACTGGGGTTGTTTAGTCTGCAGAAAAGAAGGCTGAGGGGAGACCTTCTGGCTCTCTGCAACTCCCTGAAAGGGAGCTGGGGCCGGTGAGAGCTGGTCTCTTCTCCAAAGTAACAAGTGATAGGATGAGTTGCACCAGAGAAGGTTTAGGTTGGACATAAGGAGCAAATTCTTCATGGAAAGGGTTGTCAATCCCTGGAACAGGCTACCCAGGGAAGTGGTGGAGTCACCAGTCCTGGAGGGACTTAAAAGACATATAGGTGTGGTGCATAGTGACGTGGTTTAGTGGTGACTTGGTTTAGTGGTGACTTGGCAGTGCTGCGTTAATCGCTTGGAGTTGATGATCTTAAAGGTCTTTTCCAACCGAAACAATTCTGTGATTCTGTGACTCCAGACACAATCTTCAGGCCAAGGAGTTATCTCTGAATACTGTAAAATCTTTGTTTTCTGTAACAGCCTTGCTCTGGATTTATTAACTTTCTGAAAAGAGGTTAATTTGGAGACAGGGACAAGAGCTACAGCAAGTGAAAATCCATCCATTTAGTGGCTCTTCTGAGGCATTTCTGTGTCCTAAACCAATAGACCATTTGCACAGCTCTCAACAAGTTATGCTGTCCATGTAAAAGGATTTAAAACATGCTAATAAAATTAGACTTCTGAAATACAGAGAGACATCCCATATGTGTGGACATGGCACTTCAGGCTGTGGTGGTCTTCAGTTGAAGGTTACAATTTTTGATGATCTTAAAGGTCTCTTCCAACCAAAACGATTCTGAGTCTCTGAATTCCCACTGTGACAAAATCATCCCAAATTCCTCTGAAGACCTTTTCTTTAAACAATGTTCACAAATACAAGTAAGCAAGGCTTCCAGTTTCATTTTTCAGATTGAAAGGAAAAATAACTCTCAGCATTGCTTACTTCTGTTTTCACATCTACCCTGTGTCTCCTCCAACCCACATTTCACCTATCCTGAACCCCAGAAGAGCCTGTTCCTAGCAAACCTTCCTGGGAAGCAAGACAAGCGCATTCAGATTCCCTCCAGCAGAGGAAAGAGCTGAAGCAGGGTCTCCTCTACCCTGAATGAGGGCTCAGCTCCCTGAGCCACTAAATGGGAACTGCCTCCAGGCACTTGCTTTGAAGTCTAACCCTTCATTTCCTTTCTTTTTCCTAATGACTGAAATGAAACACTTCAGGGGCTCAGGGAAATGAAATATTTCTATATTTTAATTTGTCCAGGAAAGGAAAAAAAAGGAAGGGGGGGGAAGAGGGCACAGAACATTGAAATTTTACTCAGAATTATTTCCCTTGGTTCTTTGTGTTGGCAGCAAATGTAGCGAAACAAAACAAACCCAAACCAAAGCACACAAACAATTATTCCAACAGTGGTTGTGTGCTCCTCTTGGCTGCCCTAAGAGAGTTTTCCCAAAAGCTTCTTTGGCACAGCTTGGTAACACACACACACCCCTCCTGTAAACACTGCTACAACAAGGAGGAAGGCAAAACATAACCATTGCAAGCACTTGATTTAGGGCAGCAAGAAACATGTCACGTGCCTGTTGGGTATGAGGCACACGTGGAGGCCATGCCACCACTGAGGGACTTGCTGGTACAGGTTTAGAAAGCATCTAAAGCCTGCAAGTCCACCACAGCCCTGGGAGATGCACGACGCCCACAGCTATTATTTCTAGTATGTATTTCTTCATATTGTGTTTGGTATTTACGGGTCAGGCATTCTCCTCAGGCTGCTCTGTGACGGAGTGGTATGACCAACCAGCTGTGTGCCTGGCACGTTTTCCAAGTCTGTCCTTATGTCAAGCTCCTCTGAGGACAGGAAAGCAAAAATTGGGCTTTCCAGGTGGAAGACTCCCAAGGAGGCTGCCAACATCGAGAGCTGATCTTCCATGGAAGGTAAGAATCTTGGTATTAATTTCAATGAGGTAAAGACTTGGCTTGTGTGACCCAAAACTTGTCAGTTTGGGAATATAAATAACAAAGTAATACCAAAAGTGTGAAAACGTTCACAAAATTCAACTAATCTAGAATAGGCTGAGACAAGGAACAAGACAAACCTGCTTTTCTGTTTCCCTTTCAAACCCCTTTGCCTGCTTGGAAGGATATCTTGCATCTAAGTGAGAGTACAGGAGAAAAAAAGAAGACTCAGAGAGAGGATTCCAAATATCCCACAAGAAATACAACTGTGGTAAATGTTGTTACTGTCCCCAGTCACCATGGGGTGGACATCAGAGCAGCAGGGAGAGACTTGGGATGAGGTTAGCCGCTGAGGTGGGCTGACTAAGCCAAAGCACGTATGATGTTTGGATTATGTGCAAGGATTTTATGTCCCTACATTTCCCAGGAGAGAAGAAACTCTTTACACCTACAACAAACCTCCCAGTCAGCTGGAAGGTAACATGCACTGCTTCCCATCACCCCAGGGTCCTTGGTACAAGGGATGAACACTTTAAGGTAAGTCATTACCATCCACATGCCTGACTTGCTCTGGATCCATGGCCCTCACCGCCCACGGTAGCTGAAAAGCCAACAAACCTTTTGCAGGAGACAGTGAAGAGAGATATCAAGTCACTGTTGTCTGAGCAGTCCCCAAATCCTGAACAGCTTCAGTGGTTACCTAAACCACAACCAGGCTAAAAGCCTACCACAGCTCTCTCAGTCACTAGTATCACAGCTACACATGTTTGTTAGTGGAGACTACACGCTGTGGAAAATGTGCTGCTCTTGCTGTCTACCGCTGCTCAAGGCATGAACACTGTCTAAGGCAGAAGAGATTGACTTCTCTACAACCTCATCTAAAAAAGACCTTTTTTAGAATGACAGAGCCATATGGTTTATTTTCAAACATAACAACCTCTCCTTCTCCCCTCTCCCCTCAATAAGATGATAAGGTAGAAGAAATGACATTTCCCCAAAGCTCTGGGGGCTAATTTCATTTCTGTGATTGTGAAATCTCTTCTCAAGCTCTCTGCCCAGGGACTTGGGACAAAGCAACGTTGTCTGTACGTTCTTGGGAAGAACGTGGCAAAGGTACAGGGCAGTTTCGTTTCTTTCTGCTTTCCTGCTTCATCTCTCAAAGAGTTATTTTCTCCAAAGTAACAAATAAACTGCCGTGGCTGAGGTGGGATAGAAGATTAGATGAGCAAATACTGTGCTCTGCTAAATTCCAGAATCCCAACATGGTGGGGTTGGAAGTGACCTCTGGAGATCGTTCAGTCCAACCCCCCCTGTTAAAGCAGGGTCACCCACAGCAGATTGCCCAGGAGGGTTTGGAATCGCTCCAGAGAAGGAAACTCCCCAGAAGTTCTCTCCAAAAGCAGCACGGTTTTGGTGGGACATTGTCTTCAAATTGTCTCTATATTATGTGGTGAAATTAAATAGCAGAAGTTGTGAAGAGTTCTTTTTTTTTCTACAGTGTCAATGTTTAGAGCAAGCAGGTGATGCAGACTCACTGCCAGAGGTTGGTTTATGGTTCATCTTTTGTAAGAAGCACATGTCCTGAACTTGCAAGATAAGAAAATATTGTGATCCACAAGCCTGTTTGACTAAGGGTAATCTGATGAGGTGTAGTTATCACTGCCTGCAAGTCTGAGAGCATGTGGGCTATGAAAGCCTGCAAGATAAAGGGAAGACAAAGCTAGAAGGCAGCAAGATCCCTGAGCTGAGTGCAGTTAGCAGGGGTTTAGAACAAAGAAATAAACTCAACGACAACTCAGAAAAACAAAGTCCTGATACAAGAGAAGAAGTGGAAAGGAAGACAGCAGCTCGGTGATGTCAATCATTGAATCACAGAATGGTTGGGGGTGGAAGAGACCTAAAAGATCATCTAGTTCCAATCTCCCCCCTTCACAGAGACACCATCCACTAGACCTAGTAGTGAAGGATCAGGGTCTTGAGAAGAACAGCAGAGAGCATACTTCCCCACGTGAACAACAACTAGCAGAGCCCAGGCAGTGCAGGGGCAGGAGGGCAGCTTGATGCCTCACAGCCTGTTTGTCCCAGCCAGTGCTGTGGGGGTTAGCAACGAAGGTAATGACTGTGCACCCATATCCTACAGCTCAGAAGACTCAGTGCATGGTAAATAGACCCAAAGAGAAGTTAGACAAAGGCTTGAGGGGTGCAGCTATGATCAAGAGTCAGGCAGTAGAGAGGTTACTCCACACCTAGTGCAGTTATAACCAGAGATTAATTTTAAAATGAAGAAATGGAGACCATGACCTCAGGAATGCAGTCAGGTAATTTAGTTGCTTTCACAACAGCACAAGGTATGGTCAGGACACCACTGCAGTGCCCATAAGAAACAAAAAAAACCCTCAGGCTCAACACCTTGAGGATTGATCCATCCTTGTATGTTGTTACAAGGAAAGTTTAACACCTGAAACGCCTACTCCAAACTGTCCAGACAACTGTTGCTCAAAGACCAAAGGGCAAGACTGACTCTCAAGAGCAAAAACAGAAGGGAGGGGCAAAGAATGTCAGATAAAATGAAAACTTTGGGTTGGGGTTTTTTTGGGTTTTTTTTGTTTGTTTTGTTTTGTTTTAAACCAAACCTCTGTCTGAAAAAGGAGTAAATAAGAGAACATGACATTGCAGAACAGGAATTTGATTTCCAAGCCCGGTTGGGGTTTTTGGTTGTTGTTTTGGGGTTGAGTTTTCTGTTGTTTGGTGGTTGTTCTCCACATGTGTTTTGGTTTTGTTCCTTAAAACCTGGTTTAATTTGTTAACATCTTGAACCAGAAAAGAAAAAGTCAAACTCCACACTTCAAGCAAGAGATGTACTTGTTATTTCTCGTTTTACTCTGAGAATTTTCAGAGTTATAGAATTCTGAAGGTTGGAAAAGACCTCTAAGATCATTGAGCCCAACCTTCTACTCAACACCTCCATCACAACTGCTTTCCTCCAGATGGATAATGAAACTTCCTTGCACCCCTTAAAGTTGAGATCGATGGAACGGAGCAATGCAAATCAAGCAAAAGGATATAAGCAGCAAGATTTTAGAGGGGGGGTGGTTGTCAAGGTTGAAATTTACTCTGACAGAGGATCCATTCATACATATACACTCCTGTTTGCAAAACCTATCAGTTTGATAGTCCTGTCATTAATCTTCCAAGAGAGCAAAATACTGAAAGCTCAAGTATCCAATAACACCAGCATGTGCAAAAAGGGGTAAGGAAAAAAAGAAAAACAACCAAGAAGACTTAAAGTTACACATTTCTAAGGGGTTCTTACTAAAAACCAGAAGCAGAAGCTGCTTTTTAAACCCATGACAAGTCACCTGGATGCTCTAAAATGCACCAAGAACTGTGGTCACCGGCTGTGATGTTTTTTCTTCAGCACAAAACACGGTAAGTAATTCCTTACTGGCCCAAAATCTGGTCTACACCAGGAAAGTAAGGATTTGTTCCTGTAGCTGAATCTGGTTTTTGTGTGCCAAGCACTGCAATAGGCACAGCACTTGACTGAGAAGCTGGATAAAATCACAGCTTTCCCCGAATATTAGCCAAATGAACAACACTGAATCAAAAAAAACCCAACCCATGCAGCACATTTGTAATTCATAAAGCTGATCCCTTGCCATCTCTTTCCCCTCAATCTGCTCAGCATCAGTAAATTTTCCAATCTCTGGTGCAGTTTTAACAGTGCTGTCATTCAAGCAGTAGAGATAGAAAGACCTGCGTCAAACCGAGGTTTGCGACATGCATTATCACTCTGCCAGAGAGGAAACAAGTAATTAATACTTCTACTTAGCACTGAAATTCACAGAAGATTAAAAGAATTAAAACAAACATCTCATTGCAACACACCTCTATCATACAACCACAGAACAGCTTGAGTTGGAAAGGACCATAAGGATCATCCAGTTCCAACTGCCCTGCCATGGGCAGGAACACCTTCTACCAGACAAGGGCGCTCAAAGTCTCATCCAACCTGGCCTTGAACACTTCCAGGGAGGGGAAGGTTTTTACTTCCATGGAGTGGGGAAGATTTTACTATCCCTAAAGCAATGAAGTTAAATGATTCTCCCAAGGTAAAAGAAGAGCTAGTGTCAGAGCCTACAGTAGGGATAAGGAGGTCATCACCCCCTCAACTATCATCACCACTCTTTTGTGCTGGTCACTCTTGGACTGCTTATTCTTCCCACTGAAGAAAGTAAACCACATCTCCTCCACATTTGCAAATGGCAGCGGACTTCAGAGACTTCCGACCTTCATAACGAGTTAGAGAGGAGCAGGAAGTACAAAGAGGGGGCAATGGAAGCTTGGGAACCTGTGGAAAGGTTATGAGACCCTTTGGACAACCACTGCATGTGTACTTACGAGTGAGCACAGGATCACAGCCAGTGGGTAACATGGCTCCACGCATCTGCTGGCCATGAAGTCTTCAAGAGAGAGTGCTAGAATCTACAGCTTACAGTATCAGGTACAGATTTAAAAAGTAACAAGCATTCTCATTTCTTCTGATGCTGCATTAATTCTTCTACTCGAGTCGCAGTTGTTTGGGGTTTGCAAAGTAGCTGACAACACAGATACCTTGTGTGGGCTTCTAACCGCCTATTTGCATCTCTCAGTCTTCACCAAGGCTTTGCAGACTTTCCCTTCCCCCACTTGAAAGCTGAAGAAATACAGCACAGAGAGTTGATGTCAGGATCAGATTATGACAGCATGAGTCATTTATTAAGATTCCAGTAATGCTAAGCTCTTTAGCAGGTGCCTTGAGACCGTATTTTTCAGAGTCTAATTTCAGGTTCAGACACGAGGACGTTTTATTGGTTTACCATAAACTCCATCCATTGTTTAGGCTCTAAAAGCACCTTGTCCTGCACTCCACAGCTCTATCCTCTGAGCTGTGTCCACTTCTCCTCCCGGCCGGCATGCAAATAACAGCTCAGTTTAAGTTAGATTTCTTTAAAGCTAGAGATAGATCTTGTTTTGTCATGTAGTATCACAACCTAACTCTTATTCCCTTTGTATTGCTTACTACTCTGTAATTTACACCACTTCTGCTCCTGCCACAGCTACACAATCTTGGCTACCAGCTATCAAACCCAGCCCCCTTTCCTCTATTTTTAGCCATTTTGTAATTATATGCCCCGGCATTCTGCTCCACCTCCTCCCTTTTCTGATAGCCAGTAGCACAGAAGGTAGGTACTTCAGAGACACAACCATATACGTCCTTCACCCTCCTGCCTCTGAAAGGACATCATATATCCTAACGCTTAAATAAGGCTTAATCGCGAACTCAGCTCTAAACTTGCTAGTTAGCACCCTGGTATTTCTGCCGTCTACACTTGTCCAGTGGCACTTGGCCCTGCCAGGTAGATAGCAGCTCTCAGACAAGGTGCACTCCCCTGCTGCCATCTCAAAGGCAAGCAGTGAATTCCCCAGCTTGGCACAGATCCAAAGATATACTGTTTTTAAAAACTGCAGCAGAAGTGATGCAGTTGAAATCTCTCTGATAGTACTCTCAGGAAGCCCACAGCTATCAGCAAAGCAAGGTAAGATCCCCTTAACTCTCCTTGCTATCACTGTCAGATAGGGCAAGCTTGATTTGGGTATGAATGGGGTAGTTCACTACTAGCTTACCATGAATAAAACTCCAGAGAACAAGGGATACAGGTAGAACCTGAGGCCAGAAGTGTTTCTGAAGGTACCTGTCAGCTGATTGCCTTTAAAAACCACTGAGTGGAAGATCTCCAGGAGGGCCAGAAGGGCCTGGGGATGGACTAGAAAGGGCAAATTGTTTATTCTATCCCATAATCCTGCTATCTCTTTAGAAGTAAAATGTACTGCTAGCTCACTCTCTTTTCTCTCTCCTCTCTCCTCCTGGGAAGGTGTGAGCTCTTATCAGGCACATGGGGGAGGATTTTGGGCTTCACTGCAGACTTGAAAGGCCTGGGTAATCTTTCATATGCCTGTTTGGGCCTTATGTAAGGAGCCGGGGATGGGGGTGTGGGGGGCTGGGTTAGAAAAGAGCACTAAGACCTGTGTATGAAGCCATGGATGGGGGGGAAAAGGTTTGTTTTCTGGATATGTAGTGTGGATTTTTATATGCTACATTTTGTATGATGGATTTATGTATTCTGTATTCTCTATATATTTTTTAATATAATTCTGTATTTCTCTCCAATTTGGTAAGAGGGTTTTATTTTTCCCCTCGGGAGGGGGGGGCAAAATAATAACCTGTCTAGCTCTTTAAACCAAGACAGTACCAGATCCAAGCCATTCCCCATATTTTGAGAGCAAATGTGACTTTATGATTTTTATAACTCCTCTAAATTTTAAATCCAGTTTTTCTAAGCAGTTCTGATCCCTTTATTTATTTCAGCAAAGTTTCTCTGCCCAAATCTGTGTCAGACTCATCTAAATTTATTTGTGCTTAAGCCTTAAGGGGACTGGGGGTGGAGAAAACAGAGTAAGAAGCTGAGCCTCTCAGAAGGAGCATGCCTTTTTGAAAAGTCATTTATCATAGGAGCTGGTCATTTCTTCCCAGAATTTCCTCTTCAGCCCCGATCGGGAAATCCAAAACCCAACACACTTTCATCCAACCGAACCAGCAGCTTCCTCTCCCCGAGGAGATTCCAGGCATACTGATGGGTCTGTGTATTTGGACATTTAGAAGAGTTTCATAAGGAGAAAATGGAGGGATGGAAATGCCAAAGAGATTCAGATAATCTTCCACAACACAGAGGGCATTCAAAATAAAAGTACTACAGGAAGACCGAATAACTGGAGCACGTGGTCCTGCCAGCAATCGAAAAACAACCCAGGCTGCTGTAAACCTTAGTTACTCTGTTAGCTTCCATGGTATTTAATTGATTTACACTCTTGATCTACCTTCAACATGTACTCTTGATCTACCTTAAATGTGCACCTTAGAATCATAGAACAGTTTCAGCTGGAAAAGACCTCTTAAGATCAACAAGTCCAACTGTCAACCTAACACCACCATGGGCATTAAACCATGTCCTAAAGTGCTACATCCACACATTTCTTTGTACTCCAGGGGAAAAAAAACTTCCTATTTCCACTTAAGTCAGGAGAGCTTTTGCAAATGAGCTCAGTTATTGATGTAGTCTGAACTAAACCAGTGCAAAGAACCATGAGAATAGTCTGCTTTTGCATTAGTGAAAAAGAAACTCATGTGCTGCGCAGTGTTTAGACAGAAGTCTCACACCACAAACTGCTGCCTCAAATATATCCATCTGCTAACACAAGCAAAAGTGATTATCATAGTGTGTGTTGAAAAATGACAGTTTTAAGACCTTGGACTCTCCTTCATAATATATACAAGCGCCAGTGCCTTCAACAGAAACTTCATATAAATACCAGGAGTCGGAACTGACTTCTCAGACAAATGTTTGTGTCTTCTATCAGGTTGGGACAAAGCCAACATTTCTTATGGAAACATTTTTGGTGGTCCTGGGCAAAGATGATGTTTACTTTATAGCAGATATAACTAAAAATACATTGTGTGACAGCCTCCAATTATCTTGTTTGGAAGAGTTTGAGGCTACTTGAGGCTCATTGCTGTTATTTTCTTTATTATATAGTGAAAATGTTGCTGCTTTTCCTGTAATTTGAAAAGCAGCTATTTCAAGATTTGACATGTGTGTCTGGACCTCCCCCGCATGGATAACAAGATCCAGGGTGAAATTTTCCAGAATGTCCATCTCCCATTTTCCAAAGCAACTCAGACAAGGATCGATACTTTCCTTGAGTTACACAGATCTTTCAAGTCTCCCATTAATTCCACTGGCACTACATGATAGTGTTTTTCGGTCTGCTTTAACAACCACTCACATATATAACTCTTGGCACAACCAGTACTAATTAACAGCACACCACAAACAAGGGCCCCAGGTCCCACAAACACTCACGCTTCCATTCAACATCGTCCTCCACCCCGAGCCCCTCTGCAGAGCTGTCCTTTGGGAGCCATTTGACAGCAGAGCTGCACATGTACTCAGACTGCTCCCTCTGAGGATCTGCTCTTTGATAAGGCTGATCAACTTTCAAGGAAATGCAGCTTGCTTACTAAAATAACAGTTGGTTGAGGCCCCATCCCTGGAGATATTCAAGGTGAGGCTCAACAGGGCTCTGGGCGACCTCATGTAGTTGGGGATGTCCCTGCTCACTGCAGGGATGTGGGACTAGATGACCGTTAGAGGTCTCTTCCAACTCGGGTGATTCTGTGATAAAAAAACTTTTGTTTGGGTTCCTCAGCCTTCGGTCTCTCCTCTCCTCCCAAACAATTAAGCACCTCTCTTCTCCAATGGAGCTTTCCCAGCCTCTGACCTGCTCTGGCATCCTTCAAGTTGTTAATGAATCAGTTCTTGGATGAATCATTTCCCATGTGCCGACTGCACATTTCATCACCGGGCCACTTCGCACAGACTTTCCTCCTTGCTCCTGGTGACAAAGAGCTACGCCTGCTACCCAAACAAGCCTTGCTGTTTCCACAAGGAGTTAACAGAAGGTGTGTGCCCTGGGAGAGAGGTGAAAAGGCTAGTGGAAGAAGGCTGTGTTAATTTTACAACTCTGACTTCCTTAATTATGAGTCACCAGCAAGGCAGGAGAAATTCAGCTCAAAAAAATAAACCTCCGAGAGTGTGATGTCTTAGGGGAGCGTTGCAGATTTAAGATGAAACGCCTCATTAAAAGCCCACGGAAGTTAATATTTTACAGTCTCTTATGTCTGTAATTACGAGTGAAATCAGAGACTCAGGACTCTGCAAGAATTCCTGTCTACTTAGAGGAATGACTTTGTAAACTTCTCTGTCTCGTAATCAGGTTTTACAACACATCTGAGGAGGGCAAGGGAAGAGAGGAGGTGGTGTTATGGGTTTTTTACTTGCTAGCTTTGTTTTGGGGGGCTGTTTCTTCAACGAGAGAAGAGGGTTAGTTGTAGCAAAGAGGTGGAAAACACTTTGGCTAACGTGTTTTTGGTTTTTTTCCCCGTCACCAAAACCCTTTAAAAGCCAAAAAGGAAGCTGTGTGTAGGGCCTACCTGAAAGCTTCCTTTCTTTTAGCAAATCTATAGGTCAGTTGAAAAGGGTTTTTTTTTTGAGGCTAGGACTCACAGCAGACGTGTCATGCAGCAAGAGAAAGTCACTCCCTCAGCCATTCCCTCTGGCCAAATTAATTATCTTACTTATGTAAGCCAAATTCTGCCTTCCTGAATTACAGATTAAGTTTAAAAAACCCTTAACACACTGAAAAACATTGAGGAAAGGAAAGAAAAGGAAGAAGAGTATTTTCCCCATGCTGCAAGGCATGGGGAATTCCCTTGCTCCCCAAAATTCAGACTTTCACATGTCCCTGCCCATGGCAGGGGCTGGAACTAGATAATCTTTAGGGTCCTTTCCATCCAAACCAGCCTGTGACTCTGTGCTGTTTCTGCCTCAGTCAGGATGCACCATTTTGCCACCACAACCTGCAGCACTCACTGTTACCTACTTGAAGGTTAGAAGTTGGTGAAAGGTCTGGAGACCAAGTCTACTGAGGAGCAGCTGAATGAACTGGGATTGTTTGGTTTGGAAAAAAGGAGGCTGAGGGGAGACCTCATTGCTCTCTACAACTCCCTGAAAGGAGGTTGGATTGAGGTGGGGTTTGGTCTATTATTAGGTGACGACTGGAAACTGGCCAATGTGATCCCCATCCACAAGAAGGGTCAGATGGAGGAACCTGGGAACTACAGGCCTGTCAGCCTGACCTCAGTGCCAGGGAAAGTGATGGAGCAGATTATCTTAGGTGCAATAACTGCTCACCTGAGGGATGGCCAAGGGCTCAGGCCCAGCCAACATGGATTTAGGAAGGGCAGATCCTGCCTCTCCAACCTGATCTCCTTCTATGATCAGGTGACCCGCCTGGTGGATGTGGGGAGGCCTGTGGATGTGGTCTACCTGGACTTCAGCAAGGCCTTTGACACTGTCCCCCACAGCAAACTGCTGGCTAAG